>BMAW01052620.1:41413-79318 GCA_019974015.1 Nephila pilipes | reverse complement strand
ATTTCATAATGACAATGAGTTTCTACAATCTCATTAAAAGGAAACATTAATTTTCATTAATTCATAAAGTTTTCATGTTAAGCGAAATATCATATCATTTTATTCACAAAAGTTCTACTTAAACTTACCACACCTTTGGCAGAAACACTTTCTCATCCAATCCAAATCTCATGGGAAAGATATACGTGTCAAAAGGGTCTTATCACTTTTGAAGGTGTAGTTTTCTACAAAAAGCCTTTCTCTGTATCATTTCCACAGAATGTGACAAGCTATGATTAGAAATTAATGCGAGATGATTTTTCTCACGAAAGTTTTAGAAAGTACCATTCATTCTACTCAAGGAAGTTTTCTTTTCTTTGTCCCTTGCTTTGTCTTTTTTCATTAAATTATTGTCATTTGAGTTTTGATATCTCAGAATGCTAAAAGCACTACCTTTAACGGTATAAAGCTATTATTAAGAAACGGACATCTTAAGGGATCCCTAAGGCTTAAAATTTTGGCAGAAGAGAATTAGGCATTTTAAACATAGGTTTATAAATTATATTGTTATGAAACTTCTTATGTAATGAATTGAAGTATTGTTTGAGATGCTATAACAGTTCAATAAAATAAAAAAAAATTAAAAATTAAAAAGATCAATGCAAAGCTTTGCAAGGAACAGATTTAGCCACACCGGGTGCGTCCTTTTATAATTATTATTAAATTACTCAAGTAAATATAAGAATTAAAGTAAAGGATGCAGCATCGAGAAATGGACACTAGTAAACCTTTCCGATATGAAAATTAAAGGAAATGATAAATTATTAAATTGAATATATTTACTCTAAATGCAATTAAAATTAAAGCAAACGACATAAAATTGAAAAGTGATCTGGTTCGCCAAAAGTATAATTTGTCGAATTGAAAATTGCAGTTTCAATTAGACGTAATATATTTGAGCCATACAACAATGCTGCAACTGAAGGGAGCATGGTAATCTGGAAAAACATTTAAACCCTAACCAATATATGTCTTTGATCCACCAAAACAATGGCTAAAAAAATGGCTGCCTCATAATTCTGAGTAATGGTTTTTATTTCAAGTAATAACTTTTTTCCAGTTTGTATATGATTTAAGGAAATACATAAATCAATAAGCAAATAACATACTTAATTTTTATATTTGTTTCGCTTCAATCGAATAAAAAAATTGGGGGAAATTTATTACGATCTATTTTTGAAAATTGAGTTTATTAGTGGTGAAAGCAGATATCAGACATATATTGCATATATTTTATTTCAATACACTAAAAAATTCAGAAGAAATTTATTATGATGTATTTTTGAAAATTAAATTCGTTACTGGTGAAGGCAGACATCAAAAATATACGCAAAAACAAGATAGTTATTTGAAAAGTGATCAGGTACGACATTTTTTTGGGTTAACTATAATAATAGCCCCTTGGGTGGCTAAAAGTAGATTACTTACAAAATTTAAATTACTCTATTAGTACAGCTGTTGTTTTATAAAATACATGACACTAAACAATTTCTCTCTAAGAATTATTTATTAAAAAGTAAATTATTATTTTGAACCTTCAAACATAAAATACAGATATTTTGAATGATTTTTTTGTAAAAATATAGTTACAAATATATGAATAATAAAATTTAAAACATTCTATTAGTATAACATATGCTTTATAATATATATATATAATACTCAATTTCTTACTAATGCTTATGTATTAAAAAGTAATTAACGATTTCGCCCCTCTACACATACATTACAGATATTTAGAATTTTTTGTTAGGAAGCAAAATATGATTATATTGGATGTTAAGCTGATTGGAAAATGGATATGAGAATAATAAGTTGTAGAATATTCACGGTTCAGAAATATCCATTGTTGTTGCACATGAGAGACAAATACTTGCTTGTTTTGCAATTATATTTCAATCACTCCATCACTGTCAATTATTAGAAGAAAGTAATATTATTGGCCAGGTTTTAAACAAGAAATTTATCATTCCTCTATTAATTCTCGTGCCTCTTCATCAATATTTTAAGTACTCTCCTGTAAAAATGTACAAAACCTATTTGATGTATTGAGCGTTACCATACTATGACACTTGTCTAATGGATTCCGAAACACCCAATGAAAAACTGAAGCCAATGATGTATTTGAATGGTCTATAGACTTAAGTAAGACTGTTCGGTTCTTGTATTTATACGTATGAACTGAAATAGTTTTTTGTGGGTGTATTTCCATGAACACAATGTATTGAGAGAAACTGTCACAAAAATGTTTCAGAAAATAAACTCATTGTCGCTGCAAATATATGTGTAATTTCGCATATCGAACAAAAATAAAATTTTCCATATTTGAGGGATGAAAAAATTAATAAATATAATAGTTAAAAGCTTTTCCCATCGGGATGATAAAGAGAAAAAATCTATGCACTTTTTCCAGTTGGATGTGAAAAAAAAATGCAACATATTTTCTCATTTTATTGATTTTGAACAAAATTCTTCATTTTTTTACTATGTTTTAAAACCTAAAACTGAAACTGAGTTTCAGACTATTGGGTGGTAGAGATTACATGAATTCAATATTGTGTGTCAAATACAGGCTTTGTGAGGATAAGAAGATCAATGTCAAAACCGAGTTTTTTGAGATGGATCTACTTGAGACAGTTTATGAAACAACAAAATTCTGACATGATTCCATTTGATACTCTAAGTATAACTGACAGCTCTCAGAGTTATTCTATTTTGTTAGCACACGAAAGCATTAAAATGTGAATATTCAAAGTTTAGCATTATAACGTTCTCCATTTCGTTTTGCCACTTGACTAATCGTTGAGGATTTTTTTATGATTTTATGTGAATCAAGAAATCTCTCCCAATGAATGAGATCTGATTTTTGTTGATTCGAATAGAATTATTCAGTATTGAATAGAATATAGGAGATTCATATGCATGTAATGAAGCACTTAATAATACGTATGGTTGGAAGTAGAGATAGTGACATAAAATTATCAATTAGATACATCTGTATAATACCTGCTCTGATTAAAGAGCTTTAGGAATGAATTCAGAGTGAACCTGCGAAGGATCAGTGAGCTGAACTCAGTTTTAATTCTCTACTAGAACTAGAACCATTTTGGTAAAAACGAAGATGAAGGTAATCTATAGGTTTTGCGAGGTGTGGCTATTAAATAATGCGACTGACACCTTAAAGCACTTATTTGGATTTCATACATGTTTACTTATTATCATCTTCAATATATATACCCCTCCTCTATCCCTGAAACGCTCAATGCGAATATTCTGTAAATGGAAACAGAATGGGAGTCTTCTTATGTCAACTCCTTCAGGACGCTTTCGCTTTCAAAGCTTCAACGAACTTGAATCTTGTTTCTTTTACCGCAGATTTCTTATTAAGAAATATATAGAAGTCACATGCCATAAGATCATGCGAATAAAGATGATGGTATAACACTAGGATGCTGTAATTTGTTAGAAACCACTTGACAGATAATGTTTAATGAACCAGAACATTGTCTTGTCAATTCCTACTGTCCCAGCATTCTAGAATATTTAACCAACGGTCAGATCGAACCAGATTATCGATTATTTTGATTTGTGGAAAGACGACCCAGGCATGAAACTTCTTTAACGTCTTCTAGGTCACCTTGAAAACACATAAGCTAGTCAAAAACATGTGCACTCGATAAACATTCACTGCCGCACACTTCTTTCATTAATTTATAAGTTTCATTAGCACTCTTTCCAAGTTTCATGTAATGTTTTACATCAATTAGTTGATCTATTGTAACATATATCATTTTCGCTGTGAAACAAATAAATAATTCTAAAGCGAACGAAGGCTACGGTTATATGGATTTGTTTACAGAGACGAGAGGCGCTGTATTAGAAAGTGAAGGATTCACGCTAAATAGCTGTCTGGAACATGCATATTTCTTCTGTAGCAATGTCAATCTCGTTATTTAATAGCCACGCCTCGTATTAAATATTTATCTTTTATTTTGAATACAGTGAAATCCTAATAAACTCAAAACGACTTACTGACTGATTAGCATTCTATCCTGATGTTGAAGATTACTGACTTTGTAAATAATATTAATAATTGTCGAAGAAGGAACCATAACAAAAAATGTACTTCTAAGACATAGTAACTATTTGTAACTGATCATAATTTGTATATTTCATTACATCATGACTGTGAGAGGAAACAAATCTTCCATTTGTTCAACTAAGGATGAAAGAATTCCTTGAAGAATGAACTCAGTATGAGAGAACAAATATTGTTAAGATAACTATAGTTTGATTCATTGATTGTTTACTAACTTCGCTCGAGCAACTCGAGGACTATAGGCGAAAAAACTTTTAGTTTCGAATCTCGCTCAAGTGACTAGGATGAGATATGAGATTGCACCTCCCTCATAATTCCCGTCAACCACATAATTCCTCTACAGTTTTAACGGGCATCAATCCCTCTGTACAGAAAATCTTCACTTGCTTACAGAAATGACTACGGTCGCAAGTTTTCGACCATAACCACTAGGATGCCTTGACCACGAATAACTGGATACATCTTTTTAAAAAATGAGTTATTCCTGTAAAGTTACTCTATGTAAAGAATATTTAAAACTGTTTTTACACTGCATTTTTGAGGTTTTATGTTGAATTTTGTGCAATCAATTTTTGTTTATTATTATTTTTATTTATTATAGTTATTTTTTGATCAATGTTAATGGAACTTTCTTCAAATGAGGGACAAATTAAAACTAATTTTCTATGTTGTGTTTTTCTATGTTTTTGTTTTAAAATATAATTATCATTATGAAAGGACTACATCACTTAATAATAAATTCAAAAAATTAAGTAAATTTAAGAATTTATTATCGAATAATAGATTAATTTATTACATTTATTGTACTAAAATCAAATGTAAATGTTAATATTGCTAAAGTTTCGCTTCTTTAAATAGATATGTGAATGTAACCTTTATTAAGAGATCGTAAATTAAGTGAAGAAAATGCTAAATGATGATTGAAATATTCAGTTAAGACAGCTTGAAATCCCCAATTTCGTATGTGTAGAGTGTATATTAATTTTAAAATGAATCGATATAATAATAGCATTGTTTCAATCTTAAAATTGAAAGAAATCAAAAATAGACATCGCATGTAAAACCTGAGTGGCAAGAGATATAATATAATATTTTAAACCGAAATTGTAGCATTTATAAAAAGACACATCCTAGTTATTATGTTACTAAATTGAAAATCTGTATTTCATTATATTTCAGAAGGAAATACCTCGTTTCTGATCCTAATTTTTTTAGTTTTATTCAAACAAATTAGAAATTATATGAAGATAATTATTTTAACTCAAATAATTTTACAACCCAAACTTTATTTATTTAAAACACTAATTTGATTTTTTAAAATTTTAAAGTACTATGTTAGGTATATAATTACAGAAAAAGTTTTAATTCCTGAATGGTTAAGGATTTTTTTAAAATGTAAAATAAAAACGCAGGAACATCTTGAAAAATTAATTCATCATTTCTTTTGTTAATACATCAAAATTAAATTGCTCAGAAATTCAATTTTTTCTCAAAAACTGATCTATATATTCTTTTTGAAAGATATGAGAATCTACTCCATCTTACTACAAAATTATTTAATTATTTTCAGCCTGTGTAAAAAACCTCTGAACTGTCAAACTCCTAACTGAACCTGTAGTTTGACGAAGATTAAAAGCAGAAAATGTACATCTCACCAAAACTTTTTTAATAATGTTACAAATAAATTTGCGGAAATTAAAATTCCGGAATATCATGCATTTCATTTCATAGATAGAAAACGTAATATTGCTTTATCAGTTTCCTTATTTATTTAAAAGAACAAAACTTCAAAAAAAAAATTCTAAATTTGCGAGTTGAAAAATTTATTATTACTACTTTTACTTCCGACATAATGATGATCATATGAAATTGTTTTTCTTATACTAAGTTAAACTTTACCCATTTATTGAATCAATTAATTCAGCTGGATTCATAATTTTTAAATATATTTTAAGCCCCGTGAAATAACTTACTTTAAGTTTGACAATAATAATTGCAGAGCCTAAAAATTAATTGTCAAATATAATAAAAGTGTTACTTTGTACTCCATTTTGCTTAATTAACGCAATTATGAATTGTGAAATTTATCCACTTAACAAACATAATTTTTATATGCAAGATGACCCAAAATTGCATGTCATTTCTTCCATACCTCTTCAAAGGCATGGTAGAAATGACGATGTATAAGAAACCTTGCTTCTCATTACAGAACCATCTAGTGATTAGCCGCTTTCTCTACGCTTATGTATTAAAGATTAAAAATTGCTTGTTTCGATGTTTTATATCACTCCTTAGTTCCCCCCCCCCCATAAGTTTCGAAACACCCGGTATAAGCAGACGAAGTGTTCGAGCAACACTGGGCTTGAACTGCTAAGAGACAATTTATGAAAAAAACATTTTTATTATGTGCCTCAGTGACACTTAAGTTATTCCGTATGTAAGCATACATACTGCCCATGCAACACTAGGCGTAAGTTATTCAGTGACATCTTAACAAAACATAATTTTTATTATATGCACGAGGGTCGCTCAAGATAGTCAGTATGAAAGCAGACGCGCTGCCCGAGAAACACTCGGCGTAAAATTGATATAGGATATTTTATAAGAACAGTATTTCTATTATATACCTGAGTGACATTCGGGGTATTCAGAATGTAAGCAGAAGCCTTGCCCGAGCAACACTCGGCTTGAATTGCTAAGTGACATTTAATCTAAGCAACACTTTTATTACAGGCCCGTGGGTTATTACAGGCCATCATTTTTATTAAACGAGTGATTGAGAACATGTGCTATCCAAGCAACTATAAGAGAACAATTTTTTTTAAAAGAAGTTTTTTATTTTTATGCATGAGTGACGATCTCAACAGACAGTATATAAGCACACGCATTGACTAGCAAGACTCGGCGCAAATTATCAAGTGATATTTTATGAAAAAAAATATTATAAGCCCACGTGTTAATCAGGATTAATGGTTTAATTTAATTTCCACTATTGCTGCTGAGATAGTCAGTACCTAAGCAAATGCGCTGCCTGGGCAATACAAAATAAACTATTAAGTTAAGTGGATGAAATAATTGAATTATAATAATGATCAGCATTAAATGTTTTTTTTTTATTTTTCATAATTATTACTTCTTTTTTTTAATCAAACTCGTAAGTAAATTTCATTACAAAACTTGTGAAGTGGTAAAAAGTTTTTTAATTTAATTTTTGTTATAATTTTATGATTCATCTTATTTGCATTTTTATTACTATTTTTCTTGAGCATCAATTGAAAAGTTTCTTTAGACTTTGTTCACTCTTCTTTTCATTTTATTTTGTATCGTTTCGTTTTTCATAGTATAAAACTATTCAAAATTAGCTCATTGGTGTCCTCGAAATATTATACTTTTCATAATTCAAATTTAATTCTGAATTCAAATACTGTGTCACTCTACTTGGGTAAGTGAACTATAGTTAATTTCTTCTTATACATTTTATAATGTCATAGTAAAATCAAATATGTTTGTTGGCATAGAAAGCTGCATTAAAGATCGTTACATGTTAGAAAAACATAATTAATTCTGTTAAAGAAAATATAATTAAAATCTCAAGAAAATCTCATTATTAAAAACTAGTGTGATAAATAAAAATCCAAAATTGATTATATATGGCTAATTTAATTAGAATTATTTTATTACTGTTAATTAGTTTTCTTGCATAAAATAATCAGGAAATGTTTTTCCTTTCAATATTGCACTAGAATTTTTTCTTGATTACATCGAAACATTACGTGATCTTGGTTATTTTATTGGGAACTAATGTGTTTTAATTCTTAGCAAGATTAGCTTAGGCTGATCATGGACATCTTTTATTCCTGAAAAGATAAATAATATTGATTTGTATAGATTTAATGTATGCAAACCTTTGTTTTTTTCCAAATAAAACACTAACCACTACGCCCTTTATAAAATATGGAAATATTTAGAAAAAACATTGAATTCCACATCCTATGTTTCTCTCAATAAAGTTATGCTTATAAATATGAATAAATAACATACCCTTTTTTTACTGAAGACAATCGTTCAATAAAAAAATATTAGGAGCATTAAAGAACTATTACACAAAAGAACAAAAACATCAACTTTTATTCTCTTTCCTTTCTGCAGCATTTTTTCCTTACAGGAAATTTTAGTATAAAAAATAATCTAACACGTTAAAAGAAGGTTACCAAATATTAAGTATTTAACATTACCACTGTGAAAGCTGACGCAAAGCAGAAGCTCGATACCAATTTTTTTCGGTGTCACTTTTCTCTGACGTATTGTTATCAAATTCCCTGCGAGTAATAAATTTCACTAGCCGCCATCGCCATAGCAACCATTTATAGCTAACGTGCTATATATAAAGATACTCGATATTCATATATGTGTTTCTCCTAGTATAAAGTAAGTTATTTTATAAAGTATAAAAAGGGGTAATATTGCCTCTATTATAATTAAGTACTTTCTTAAAGCGCTGTTTTTTTTATTTATGTGGTCAGATTAACCAAGCAATAATTTTCTTTCGAAAGTAAAGGTTTATTTCTGCTAAAGTATACTTAAATTTGCGCAAAAAATCCAACGATATTAAATAAATATCCACTTTATTTAAAGGATAACTAATGAAATATAAATATAGCTTGTATTCTCAAACAATTATTTTAAGTTTAATATAAAATTATTCGTTTTACACTTACCATAATATACGAGTATTCCACGCATATTCAGTATTCTTTTAAGGGAACGTGGTAAGTAAAATTCGAACAAAAATTAGATTTTTTTTTTACTTTTTATATCACCAATCAGCTTAAACTTTTATCTTTCTAACGATGTATCATACTTATTTATCAAAAAATAAAAGTATTAGATTTTGTCATTCTTTCTTAGAACACTTCGGAACTTTTTGACCATATAATTAAGGAGCTGACAAATGTAAACAAACCTGTCTCGCGTTGCCTCTCATTTAATGCTTTATTTATATCATCGTCTCTGTTTAACATTTCTATTTTTCTTACAATTGAAGATATGACAACAGTAAAGTTAATTTCAATTACTTTTTATGGTTTTCGACTAATATATTTTCGTTGCATGATTTTTAAATATTGTATAATAGTCTTTGTTGCCATGTATCACATAAAACAATTTTTTAAGCAATTTTCGTTCATCTTGTTTTGTACACATAAGTTACTCTAAATTTTCTTTAGAAATTAACATTTTACTGATATAAAAGAGTTAATCAACTTATTATTAAGAATGTCACGAAGTAATTAAAGAATCATAAAAATGTTGGAAAGATAATCAACATGATATTGAGACCGTTTATAAATCAAATGTGAATGTTGGAGCTTGGATGAAATCCAAATCATGTACTCTGCCCAGTTGGATCTGAAAGTTGGCGGGGTTTTATCATGCTCAACGTTTGACTACGCCAAGGAGAAATGTATGATTACACCAAGCATACCCATGTTCCTTTACTAATAATGGAAGTCATCAAACCTGTATTTAGAAAGTTTTCTTGGCAAATTCAAAAGAAATGTCTGTATGGGAAAGCACAGAATCTTCATGAGACTCGTGTACAAAATCCGTAATCGTGACCGTTGAAAATTTAAAACTTAATACTTTTGACGCTTTCTTTTGCTTTAAAGTAGGAAATGTAACAAAATGCCATACTTTAGACATGATTGGAATTCATCCAGGTCATCACTACGTGAAAAATATGGAAAAATGAGACAAAGAACGCATTATTGACAGAGAATGGAAACTATCCAAAAATGAAAATAATAACAGAAAAAGAAATAAAAAAGCAATAAGGAAATTTGAAAGTTCTTATGAGACATAGGAAAGTACTAAATATTCATACAAAGCAGGAATTTATTAAATTTAACTTCTTAATCATCAATAAAATTATCAATGAAATCTTAAAATGCAATTTTCTCAAAACATGGATTTTTCGTGCTTATATTCCTCTTTCGCGAAGCATCTATGATACTTCAGAATCCTGTTTTTATTGACATTTATATTGTGTTATATTACATACTTTAAGACGAGGTTTGGAGGATTTTTTGAGAATTATTTATTTTCGGCAGTGAAATTTAACCAAAAATACTTATTTGAAAGAGATTTTCATAAAATAAATAATAATAATTTTCTATATTACCTATAAAGAAAATGATGTGCTAAAGTATGTAAAACATTTTATTCTAACAACCCTAAGAATTTTATAATCCCATCTTCCACTGTTTCTGAAAAAAAAGAACATAAATTTTGTGACTTTAACATTAGAGAAAAAGGGCTTTCCTGGTAATCACAATTTTCTTGGAAATAATAAGGATTAAAAAGCTTGACATATAAAGAAGACAAATAAGAATAACACCTGTACAAAAACGAGTTTTTTTGACCAGAGTTTTTTTTTCAAATTTCACACTTTGGGTAGCAAAATTTTGTTATACCTTAAATTTTGAGAGCAAAAGGGAATTAGAGTCAAATTGAATTTATTCAAAAATTAGTGTTAATAATTTATTTTATTTTTTGATTTTTTTTTGAATTTTATCACCTAAAATAAATACGGGTAAGAATTTTAGCTCAATTAAGCATTAAATCGATCAACTAAGCTACATGTAATTAAAATTAAAGCAAACGATAAATTGTTAAACGACAGATTTGAAGACCTTTTGGTGACTTGGCGAGAAACTTGGCGTAAAACATAATTCATTAGGTAAGTAGTTTTAATCAATTAATTTTTGTTAGTTATAACTAAATTATCGTATTGTCATCCAAAATAATCGTATATAGAAAATTTCAGCTCAATTGAGCGATTTTAAATGTGAGAAAAAAAAGCTTTTAAAATTTTGAACTAAAGTTATAATGCGAGTTAAAGAAAACCTATTAAAAAAGTATCAAAACCTTATAAAAGGAAATATATACTCTGGTCATTCATCATGTTTAACGAAAATCTAAGACATAGCGCTAGTGGCATCAAAAATGTTTTTTTTTTAATAAACATCATGACTCACTAGATAGATGTCTAAGTCTCAGTTACTCTAAATTGTAGTTATGACTCCTTTTGCATCTCAAAACTTCTTAATCATAGCTTTTCAGGTCGATGAGATCATATCCGCTTTCTTTGTGGCAGATTCATCGAAGCAACCTATCGTTTTAATTATTGCTTGGTTTCCAGCTTATATTGATAAATCCAAGTCTCATTGAAGGGGAGAATTCAACGCAAAAGGACGAGAACAAGTCAAAAGGACAGCAATGAAATTTTGATTTATCTGCAAATGACTACCATAGGAAAGCTAACTTATAATCAATGTCAAATTTGTTTCCGCACCGTTTAACAGATGGCCCCACCCAATGTTAACAACAATTTACCTTAATGATGCCTTTTAACGTAAAATACAATTCCTTTTTAAGTCACATTAGTAATTTAAATCTGAAATAAAAAAAAATCGTGAAGTATTTATAATATCTAACACTTAAAATGTGATGAAACTGGAATTTTGAAAGAAGCTAATACATTTTGTTTTTGTAACAAAAATATCATTTCATTAACATAATGATAAAATGTTGCTCACGTATTCTGAAGTTATTATTTATAAATAAAAAAAAAAAACATTAAATTTAATGTGACTATACAGCTTTAAAAACAATTTTTGGTCAAATTATCGATTTTTAAAGATTTTATTCTCATATTAAAATTTAATCTTTTATCTTTAAATGTCTTTCTGTTTGAATTTTATTCTATCTTACTTAAAATTTGAGTTATAAATGTTTTAATATTACTTACTCATACATTTCTCAGGCCGGAAAGGCTCTAAGTAAAGGGGAATTTTTTTTACATTTTTCATTACTTCAAAACTCAATATCTCAGCATTTTACGCATCAGTACACCTAGATTGTTATACGGGGTGATCAATTTAAAAGAGTACCCGTTTGTTTTTTGTATTACCCACATTTATAATATATGGAGCAAGACTTTCCACATCATTACTTATTTAATATATCTATATGTAATACGGGTGTATCGTTTTCTTTCACTTTCTAAATGTGAAAACTCGTTTTTTAAATATAAATTCGCGAGAACATCATTTGTAACTTTTATTCAGAATCTGCGCAAATGATTTGAGTAATCATCTGCTTCTTTCAATGTTTTTACTTTTTAAAATTCATTTCGTAAGTTTATTATTGGCAACAATAAAAATCGTCTGCATGAATTAATTCTTTCATTTTAATAAAAACGCACGTTATTCTGTAGAATTCTGCACGTTATTCTGAATTGGGCTGTGAGACACCATTTGAAATTTTAGCCGCACCGTTCACAGTCCATGCGGGAAATGTGTCCAACAGATCATGGAAAATGACTGTATTTTTTGTGTTTGGTTTCACCAATTTATTCGTAACAACATTCAATAGCTTAATGATGTTTATCTCTCAGATGAAGCTTGGTTCCACCTCAATGACTAAAATTTCCGCCTATGGGATCAAGAAAATCCCCATGAGCTAAGGGAATCATCTTTATACATCCAAAACATTAGCATGTGGTATGCCCTCTCAAGGTGAAAGGGACAGGACTTATTTTTTTTATACCCGAACCATCAATGCTGAAGAATACCAGGACATAATTCAAACTTGTATTGCTTCTCTGAAGATACAGGAACGTTACTGCTGGTGACAGCAAGGCAGAGCCACTCCACACGTTTCAAACATAACAATGAAAGTGCTAAAGGAATTTTTTTTTATCACCGTTTAGTTTCAATAAGTTTCTGGCCACCAAAGTCAACAAACTTCACCCAGTTAGATTCTGTTTTGTGGGGTTATCTCAAAGATATTATTTTCCAGAGAATTCCTGTAAACATGGACTAATTAAAACAAATCAAGGGTGAAATAAATTCTCGCCATTAACACCAGCAATGTTGCGAAGTGCGTCAGAATACTTGGTTCGACGTGTTCACTTTTGCATTCAAAATGGAGTCGAACATTTTCAACATTTGCTGTAAGGAATGAATAAATAAAAGAAATTGAATTAAATTATGTTTTCCAAAAATGAAATTATCACAGGATTAAGTAACATAAGACGTCTATATTTCTGTTTTACATCTCAAATAAAGTTGTAATGGTCCAGCAGTGTCGGAAATTGTTTCCCACACTTTAAAAAGGTTCAAACAATTGTGCTTCAGTGTTAAAAAAGTAACCACATCCGATCAGATTTAAGGGTAAAACGAAAAACCAACTTGTACTCTTTTAAAATGATAACTCTGTATATATGCTTTTCAGATACATATGCATAGAATAAGTTATTCTTGGGATTTTATACCGAATAGAACATTTTTCAGTTTACAGAAAAGTGAGAATTACAATGATTTAAAAAAAATATGTGTCCAGAATTCGAACTACCATAGCTTCCTACATAAGAGCTATAAGATCAAAATAATTGTCTAATCGCTAGCTAAGTTTATATTCTGTATTATTCAATTTAAAAAAATGTCAATACATTTATTTTTTTTTCAGTTACTACGTTCTGCGGAAAGTGTTAATTTTTGTTTAATATTTATATAAAATATTCTTTTGACAGTAAAAATATACATTAACAAAGCTTTTCTTGGGTGCTTTTATTATTTTGAAGCCTTATAAGGATGTAAAATATGCATTTGTGGGCAAAATTTAGATTATTTTAAAAACCTTTCTTTGAAGATGCGCTGTTATCTTAAGTAACTATTACTTACTATATTTCTTAACGAGAGCTAAATAAATTTGAAAATTCTTAAGCCTCAACAGATTTTTCGATAATATTGAATTATTGTCAAAATTAGTTAAATTGAGAAAATAAATATACATTCCATGTTTATTTTAAACTTCCATTTTCATTGTGTCATTTACGAATATCTAAGGATTGTTTTCGTCTAAGAGAAATCATTTCCATTTTGTTAACTAGTCTACGACGTAAACGTTTATCTCTGATAGTAAGTTTACGGTTGTCGGTCACCTAGCCCAATTCCTGTAATTTTCGTCAATTTTCACGTGGACTTGAACACCTTGAATTTATCCTCTACTGATTGAGTTATAATGCATGATCCAAGAATTTTAATTAAAGTAAAAGTTAGGTGGCAATTTATAATTTACGTCTGAGTAGTTTGAGCTCAGGTGGCATATGATTAACGACCTTAACAGAACGTGATAAGACGCAAAACGGGAGAGAAATGAATTTAAATTAAGGTGCATGACATTTTATAAAGTATTCTTGTACGAAACAGTTTTGATAACTGTACTTTAAAACTCAAAGTATACAGATCTGCATGAAAGAGTTTTTAATATATGTTTATATCTCATTTATATTGATATTTATTTTGAAGATTTGTAACCTCTTTCAATTAACTAATAGAAAGTAGATCAAATTTTCGAGTCCTGTTTCTTTCATACTTCTTATAATGATAGATGATATTAAAAGCAATAAACTTGAAAATAATTAGACTGTGCTTAAATCATGTGGAATTATAAGTAAATGCTAGTCGTATGATTTTATTTTTTCTTTTGTTTTATCCTCGGAATTCGGTTAATTAACTGTTTACTTGCTTTCCATATTTAAGACAAAAACTCTGAATTAATGACACAATTTATGTAAAAAAAATATTGTTTATTACTTGAATAAAAATGAGTAAATGACCATTGAATTTCTATGTATTCACTTAATTATGTTAATACTTCATTTCTTATAATTGTATCCACGTACACCATCACCTCAAACTCATTGCCGACGGTTTTCATCAAGTCATGGATTCGACCTTTGAAACCACTAAAGATCCACTGTGTAGTCAGGACTCCTGCACGTTAAATGTGTCGAGGCTTTCAGTCCTACCCTTGGTGTGGTGTGCAAGTAAGGAGAGAGAGGTGCCATCTCAGATACAGTTCTCATTGATCAAGGTTCAAAATTACGTTGTCCAATAGCCCTCGTGTTGCTTCTAGTGTTACGTACATAAAACCAATGAACCATTTCATGATTTAATATTCATAAAATACTGTGTGATAAATAAAAGAAGGCAAACTTCGTTTTAAAAAAAATTATAACTTTTATACATTCTAAAGTCATGCAAGCTCCGTAAGATACGACATGTTAGAACATGGTTCCACTCTAACACGGGTTGAGAATTGAATAAATCCCCGATCTAAATACTGAAATACTTACAACATCCCTTAAAAATGACTAAATAAATTCATGAAAATTAATATAATTAAAGATAAAATTAAGTTTGGCATAAATTAATCCTTAGTACCGTTTATATAATAAATTGCATCCAATAATGTGCTCGTGTAATAAAAACATTTTTTTTTTCAAATTTTGTTAGTAAATTTAAATGATTCTTTTTTTTTTATTTGAAAATAAAAGCAACCCAACTTTGTAAGATATTAAAAGTTTTTCAGCAAAGCTGAAACATGATTAGTTTATTAACATTATTTTTTGGCTTTAAGATGCACTCATAAAATATTTAATACTTGGAGAAACGAATGACAAGTTCCCAACAAACGCTTTCTCCCTTCTCTGTCATATAAGAAAGTTGATTGTTAGTATCAAGCAAACAGAAAACTGTCTACCAACTATCTATCAAGAAATGAGAAAGAAGAAATATTGCTCCCTAAATACAAATGTGAATATTTTATTTATGAAGAAGGAAAGGAATTCCAAGAAGAGCATCTTTAACTGTATTTGAGAACATTACATGTTTTTTTGTTTTGTTTTGTTTCTCCGAGTTGTTGTTTCCGAGATGAAATTGTCTCCCATTTTTTCCCCTACATTTCTTTTCTTTGTGAGTTTAATTGTTTTGCTTATATCTCTGGAGTGATATTCGGGATTGCATTGTATTATTTTTTTTGTTTATAGGATACATTAAAAATAAACCAAAAAACAAAGCTTTCAGGTGTCCTTTTTGTTGTTGAGCTTTATGAAATTGTAAGGCTTACAAAATACTTATGAGTAATGCAGTTTTAATATAGTCATTTAAAAAAAAAGGATATTCGGCCCTACTCCCTGGTATTGAAAGCTCAAAAAAGAAATCAGCTATAGTTATATATATATTTTTTTTCAAATTTCATTTCCCATTTAAAGGCGTAAGGAAATGTAAATGATATCCTAAAGTCATAGAATTAAGAAATGATTTTCTGCTTTTATTAAATGCCTTATTTGGTTAGTCAAAGATATGATAGCCTTCTCTGAAACGTGTGGAACGTGTCAATATGCTTTAAACTAATGATGACAACGTAGTACAACTAATATACAAGTTAATTAACAGACTTTCACATGGGGATGAACTTAAAACACAACGGACATTCAAAAACTTCCAATAATGCCTCAGCGAAGAATGTGTTCCTTCCTTTTATGCCACTCCAATGGCGCACTGGACCGCTTAGCGAATCTGAATATTCGCCAACAGGAAAGCGCTGGCGCCAACACTCGCGTTACCTCTGAGGTCGACGCCAACAATGAACAATCAATCATTTAAATCTAAGGAGGTCACTTCGTCACTTGTAAGAAATATTATATTATTGCTCTCTCATTTATTGACTTAAAGTTTCACGAAGAAAATTCGAGTCTCTCCTTGAAAATGTGCATAATAATTAAATTCTCCTTCAGTAAAGTAGTACATTTTCAAAGTCCTAATTACTTATTACCAACAACCGAAATTTATTACTTAACGATTAAAATTCTAGTGGTTAAAAGTTTTTCCTATTTCTCCTCTTAATCATAAAATAGCTTTAACTAACCAAATATTTTAAACTATTTTATTCGATATTATTTTAAAAGAGTAAGTGCTAAGGGTAAGTACTACAAACTGTTTAAGTTTTTCTCTTATTTTTACACATACCTATCAACTTTTGAACCACTTGTATCAGTAATGCTAATTTGAAATTTATATTGAAATTTGAAGAAAATAACGATGTGTAAGAAAACTCACGCTTTATGGTTCCTATTACATTGCCATCTAGCGGTTCACCGCTTGCTTTCCACCTATGCATTGCATGGTTTAAATTTCGTGTTAGATGTTTTCCATCATCCCTTAAATTTTTTCCAATAAGTTTTGAAACATCATTTACAATATGTTATGCTTTGTTAATAAGAAATGCTTTTATAGTTATTATTATTAGTCAGGCTTTCTAACATCTCGAATAATAATAAAGCCTTTATAAATTTCAGGCATTTCAAAGTTGCGGCTTGAAAGGTATTCGAAAAATACAAATATTTGGAACTGAACAAGCTTTTATTTTCTTAATTAATTATACTTAACAACGGAAAAATAGTTTTCGGAGATATGGATCTCTTTCGTAACATAAACATGTTTCAGAAAATGCGAAGTATTGAAATACTGATTGTCATCATACAATTTCAACAAATAATAATTTTGTATTTTATATTATTAATGGATTACTGAAAAGATAAATTGCAGCAAAATGCTGTTTTTTAGAATTTTTCATTTATTTAAATTATTAAAATATTTCATCGATAAGTTTGAGACGAATTTCATTCATTAAATAACTGTTACACTCATCTTAATGTCTAATTAAATAGTCAATAAGATCAAACTCCAATTGAAGACAGGTAACTGAAATATTGGTTGGTTGCTTTGTTTTCATTAACATCGCAGTAGAAGCAACACGAGGACTATTGATGACGGACCTTGAACTACAGTCAATTGACTAGGACGATACCTGAGCTGTAACCCTTCTCCCAACTTCCACATGACGCCAGTCTCGACAGATTTAACGTGCATCAGCCCCGGTTACACTGCGAGTCCTTACTGATATCAAGACTCGAACCTACGATTCGACGGAAACCGCAGGCCACGAGTCCGTGCCACTCGGCTACCACCACCGTAAGAGAAAAACACCCCAGTTTATTAGCTTTTTAGCTGGAAGATTTAAGACGCACACATCTCTCTCTCTTTATCAGATTCCTCTTAACTCAGTTAATCCTAGTTTGTCTTCTAATATTAAAGTCTTAGCTTACCAAATTATTTGTCCAAATCTCCCATATCTTGTTTATGATAAATTCGATTCATATTACTCCAACTATGAGTCATTTCAGTCCAAACTATTAATTGTAATGATTCAATACAATCAATAATTACCTAATAACTTGTCCTTATTATTTATCTTCAATCTTTTTTCTTTCCATTCTATTTCGTTTGTATTAAAACCTCTACTTTAATTCACTGAACTTTTTTCCTTATTCTAATTTACCTAATCACGTTTTATTTGCTTGGCCAAAAGTTGTAATTGTATGCAAATGAAATTACAAAAACTATTAATTTATGAAACATTAAAGCATGAACTTTTGTATGTATATTTAAATTAAAGTATTTGAATAAAATTCTGTGTTGTTCTTTTGTTATTTATACGTAAAATTACTTAATTAACTCAATTTGTATTACAAATTCCATAACTATATAAAAAAGGCAACATTTTTAAAGTATTATGAATAATTAACATAAATTCCTCCGAGGTGCTATAAAGAAAGAATATAACTATAATATTTATAAAAGTATTTCTTTTGTAAAACAACTTTTTACACAGCGAATCATATATTTTTTTTACAGCTCGCATGAAAAATATTGAATTAACTTTTAATGGTAGAATTCAATTGATTTTCAAAAGACCTACTGGATTTATTTTGCAATTTTATTCTATTGTAATAAGAAGCGCTTGGAAGATGTGAACCCACAAAATTCAAAATATGCTCTTTTTTGAGGAAAAATGCTTTGAATAAAATAAATGCTTTGTCCACAAAATAATTTATTTTTAGAAAAGAATCTGTAATATATCCCCTTAAGTATGTTTGCTTAAATTTTTTTCACTTAAATACTTGAAATTCGAAAATTTCAAAATAAGTGTTTGAAATTTCAAATTTTAATTACATAGTTATTATATTCCCAAATAAGTTTTGTTTTTTTATACAGATAATACCCATGAATTAAATTTTTATTGATTAAACAGTAATCTCCTTAACGTCTTCTGTATGTGTCAAATTATTATCAAATTACCACAAAATTTATTTAAATACATTATCTAACTTTTGACAGCTTAGTTTTAAATTTACTTAGTGATTTGTTAGCATTTCATTCTTAGTATTTGTAATATTTGTTATACAAGTAAATATCTTCACACATATATTGCTATAATTCATTGCTACTACAACTTTAAATTTTGACAAGAAGATACCTTATCCTACGTGTAACCTGAATACTTAATTCAGTATGACATGCTTCATAAATATATATTACATTTTCTACAGAATTACTTTTATTAGAACCTTATTCTAATCTCTTCCTTGTCCTTACAATATTTATATCTACTTTTATGAGAAGCATTTCGTAAAACACAATTATTCGCGGAGGCTTTGACGGAAGTAGAGAGATTGACATTATGGTATCTATATCATGAGTACTTAAGGGAGAAAAAGGAATAATTTTTCTTTGTATATAGCTAGTACTACTACTTACACAAGTCAAAATAGATTTTATTAAGAATGAGGAAGCGTTATTTTTCACGCATATTTTGCATAGATAAAATGTTTACTCAAAGTATTTTCTCAAACACTCTCTGTGCCGATATAAAGCAAAATGGAATATGAAAGTTGTCGAACTTTACTCTTTCCGGCAAAGGTATTCCAGAGAATGTAATAAAGTTTGTAGATTTAAGAGATGTATTCAAAAATAAGATTTCTTTTGACGACCTAAATATTTAATCCTCCTATCTCAGTTTATTTATTTATTTCACACTTGTGAATAATTATAGTTTAGGAGAGATATATTGAACTAAAATAAGCTAAATTTACCAAAATTTGAAATTTTTACGTTCTTATATTGATAATCTCACCAGTCTTTTAATATGACACATGGATAAAGGAGATAATATTTGTATTTAGTATTTTTGTGTTCTCTTCGTTAGTGAAAAGCAATATACAACCCCAAATTTTTATAATATTCGAATAATACTTCATAGTTGGCATTAGAGCTGGATAGTTTCGATTTTCAGTTTAGAATGGCATTAAAATTAAAGGAAAGGTCTACAAAAAACCTGATAAAGGGCTTTATCGCATTTCCCGTAGTGTGTTTTGGGTTTTACTTTGCAGACCTCTCTTCGATAGCGATGCCGTTTTCCCTCTTCAGTAGATAGCGACCCCTACCATCTTTACAGACATCTTTTTTCATTAGAAAAGAGAAAAATGATCCAAAGTTTATCTTTGTTGTGGATTATCTATGAATTTACTACTGCCATGTACGATGAGTGAATGAAAAGTGGCCAGTACCATTTTTTTCCATGAATTTTAATATGATATAGTCCAGCCAACCAAACATGGTGATCCATTCCACACATGTATTTCTTGATAGAATTTATTAATTTAGATATCTTCACATTAACTTTGTGTCCTACATTCTTCTTCACGTCATATAACAGATTTACAGTCCTGAAATTTGTAGCAACAATGAATATACTACTGATGTTCCATCACACCAAGAAAATCACGGAATTCTTGTCAAAATCAAAATTATAGATATGACTCTTTTTTTTATTTCTTACAGACATAGACTCTTCTAAGGGACAGTCTTGACTTATATAAATTTTTGTATGGTTCCTGTGGCTTGAAGATTTTGTTCAATTTTTTGACACTAACAATTTTCGGAACGGTTTCGTGACATGCATTTCCGCATCTGACCAGTAGCCACGTTCATACGTATTTGAATGATGACCAGTTAGAAGCAAAATTCCTAAAAGAAACACGTATTTCATTAGCCGTGATCAAGAAATCTGTTGGAATTTTCATATGTTGCATATACATGGTTTCTTTTACTGAACGTGAATTTCATTTCAATGAAACACCTCGAAAGAGTCTGTTGTATAATGTTTTTCAAAGCGGTCTCTATCAAGTCATTTACAGTTGAATAAGCCGTGTTTTTTATATTATAATGATTAAACCTTGAACCAAGATGACTGCTACTTCTTAGCCTTTCAACTGCATTTTGTTGATGAAGGTAATACATCACTGATGGCTGTATTACCTTCAATATTAGTTGTAATACTTACATGCGATTTTTTACGTTTATAGGTTTGTTACTTTTAATACTTCGAGAGTATTATACTACTTCTAATTATATTTTTCTTTGATCATTGCTTGGTCAACATTTCTTCAAAAATAGGGAGAATCAGAGGGACACACAGGAATCAATGCATGGCTTCTCCTCTAATTTACATTCGACAAATTTCAAATAAATTAAAGTTGTGTTCGGAAAAATACCAAAACTACGTTTTTTAAAATAAGTGTCTTGCAAAGTATTTAATTTTTAGTAAACAATCTAAAGATAAAAGCGAAATTCTTTGAAAACCTTCAACAGAAAAGGTAATAATAATAACCGAAATCCCTGTATCTTTTTCAAAACCATTACATACCTCATAATTTTAGTTTGAAATTTGAGTGCGTATATTAATCTCACAAATAATATCTATGGTAGCAAAAGTGTGTAGGTATAATCTTGGAAGAAATTAATTAAACATATTCAAGAACGCTACCTTAATATTAAATTTCGGGGTTTATGATTTTGAAGATTAACTCTCTTCTTTATATTTTAAGCCATTATTAGTATAAAATATTTTTAATTTTAAATTTTCGATTTACAAGTTTTCGATTTTGTACATGTACTTTATTCTGAATGTTTTAATCAAAACTTTCTTTATTTTTCTAATAATGGAACTTTTTCTTCACGTTATTCGCCTTAGTTATTGCAAATTATATGGCAGTTCAAGATATATCTTAGAACATATGATTTTACATATTTATTTTATGTACATAAGATGATGTTTCTCAAAACGCGAACCATTTAAATTTTGATGGTATAGCTAAAGATCATATCACGAAACATCTCTGCAGCTAATAATATGGTAATTTCTGAGGATATGAGTACACAGAGGCTGTATAGAAATATTTAAGTTCCTCGCAAAAGTCATGTATATGTTGCGTCCGCTGTCGTGTCTCGCCGAAGCAAATTGTGACTATGTGGAATCTTTAAACCGCCAGGACATTCCATAATATATTACTGGGTAAGATACCTCGAATGACTGGAAGGACAAATATTTAATTATATGGAATCTTTATTTACACTATGATTATACACTGGTTATTAGAATTATATGGACATCTGCTATTTTGTTTTGATAAATCATATGTATATATATTCTCTCTATCTTCCTCTGTATATATATATATATAAGCACTGGTATTTTTTTTCTCTTTTTGATATTACAAAAATACTGTGAAAAATGGTTTTAATAATTATGAGAACAGTTATTTTTTTGTGATATCTCCTTTCGTAGTGATAGAATGAGCCACTCTGGCATACTTTAAATCACTTTTTTTCGTCCTTTTCAGGATCAATTGCGTCTCATACTACTTAGATGGTCTCCTTAAGCTGAACTGAATGACACTGCCTGTTATTTTCATACACGTTTTTAAAAAGATGAGACCAAACATTTTATGTAATGCTTATGTCTGCGAATATTAAAATGTTGACCAATCCAATATACTGATGTTTCTTTTTTCAAACAATTTTTTTGCTGCTGCTCTATAAGTATGACTCAAATGTTCAACATGTTAAAAAGTAAAATTGTTACCCCGTAAAGGTAAACAATATGCTCAGCGTTCCACAGCGTAAATTCGTAAATACTTCTTTCTCAATTATTTACATTAGTATTTTCTAAATTTTTCCAATAATGGAATTTTTTTTGGAATATTATTCACTGCAGTTATTACAAATTATCTGGCAGTTTAGAAAGCCCCTTAGAGCATGATTTTAAGAATTTATTCTAAGTTCATAAGATGTTGTTTCTCAAAAGGCGAATCAATTAAATTTTGAATGCATAACTAAAGATCATATCACAAATATCATAAAAATCATAAACTGAAGCTGCTTCCTGGAACATCAAAGATGTACCTACAAAATTCCTGTGCCATCTATAATCTTTCTTTTTTCCCCCTCAGATCGTGTCTAAAACTAACTGATACACTATGATTAAAACATTTCAACGTTGTCGATAATCCACTTTGCTATAGTGTTTCTTCGTATCACTTTGTATATCGATTATTGCTGGATTTCTTATTCATTTTGGCACTGTAAAACAACAATTATTTAATAATAATTAGTCTCGAAGCCTTTTAATATTACAAGCAGTTTCAGAAGCTGAGATTTTCTTTTATAGAGCAGAAAGACAGATATCATGTCTTCTGTCTTTGGGAGACAACTTCGAATTTGAAACATATATCTTCCATACCAAACCATTAGTTCCACGTTTGATCATATTTTATAAAGCAGTTTTCGAACAATGTTGTCTTCCGATCCTTGAACGATGATCACCGAGAATATAGGACAGCAGTTGTAGTTAAGCGAACCAATCAAGAGGGAACAACCAGTTGTAAAGAAGTGAATTCAAGTCCCTCCGCAACAGCTATGTAAAGGGTAGCTTCGACCTCAACTTCAACATTCGACGTTGGTTCTCACTTCTTTATTTTCTCTTGCAAAGTAGTCAGCAGATATTTCTTTTGTTAATTTTAATTTATTTTAAAATATTCTAATTGTTAATAAAATTTTGGGCGTTTTTCTAACTGGTCAATTGCTGATATCTTATTATCTGACATATCTGGTGTTAATTAAGCGACTACTAGTTGGTAACATCTACACGTCTTAAAATTTCTTTAGCTCTACGTCGAATCAACAATCCACTACCATTTAAGAAATACTCTTTTTGACCTTCAATTTTCGTTAGTAATTTTCCTTGTGACATTCTAACTAATGTTCAATCTAGAGAATTTCTTAGCAGATATATGAATTATATGAAGAAAAAATGATATATGAAACATGTTGTTACAGATTAAAAATTTGCATTTTAATTTGAAACTATTTGCTGGTAGGTTAGATAAAACAAAAATAAAAAAATTGTATATTATATTTATATTTATGAATATATCAAAATGTAGGTAAAAATTAATTCGGTTTCCTTTTCATCAATTGTGTTTTGATACTTATAAGTAACAATTTAGGTATTTTAAACAGATACATTAAGTAAGTATTACGTACTCTTATTCTCAAGTATTTTAAACATAATATTTTAAAAACATAGATTGCCCTTATTCATATGAGTATTAGTATTCTTCAGAGATAGTCAGTGCATATTGCGTTGGGAGTAAATTATTCTAAGCGCTAATTTGCCAGTGATGCATTTCCATTCACTCCTGTTTGAAAATCCAGATTAGCTCAAAATGGCAGCGGCTTTCTTCACCAACAATGCCAGAAGTTAAAATGCCTTAATAACAAGCTTGAGAAAAATGTCCCTCTTAGACTGATTGGTCAAGACGTAGCAAAAAAGCAACTGGTCAGCTTTTCTTCGACCCTCTGGTCTAGGATTTGAAATACCATTTGCACTCCGAGGTCAAAATCTCATTCTCCCTCCAAGAGATTGAAAACCGCTAACGCGAAGTATTGAACTTGAACACCAGATGGCGGCACAGCCTAGAACTACCAGTTGCATATGCCTCCAACACAAAACTTTTGCCTCTGCGTGTCAAAAGAATACAGCTCATAAATGATAACTAGTGGTATACCGCCTACGGCTTACGGTTTAATGAAGCCCGTAACTCAATTAGAGACAGCCAATGACGTCAAAATCAAAACTGTAGCAAGCCAAACTCGATTTAATGGGTAGAGATGTTTATCAATGGTATACTCCTCTAAAAATATCATTCCGAATGTTTTTTTTTCCTTAAAATTACGATGAACTGGAGGAGGAGTATGCAACGGCTCTCTTCAACAATTATGCTAGGAGTTATAATGCCTAGAGAGACATCCCTTAGTCCAGTTAGTAAATGCGCAGCAAAAAAATTACTGATTAACTTTTCTTCCAACACACTGGTCCAAGATTTGAAATACCTTTTACACTAAAAAAATAAATAACTTTCCCCTCCACGGCGTAGAAAAATATCTAATGGACAAAAAATTAATGTTTGCGATATAATTTGAAGACGCACAATAATTTTATGATAAAAAACCACATTTTTTTCGAAGCCTTATTCAAGTAACAAAGAAAGAAAATATTCAGCCCTCCTTTGAACTTTCGAGACATCATATCTCTGGACTTCAGCCAAAGATCTATTTGATATGTTACAATTTTCCTTATTCTTTATGACTGATTCAGCAAAATGTAGTTTTTAATCTGTTGAACTGGGGTGATGACCAATTTACTTTAGTACAAAATAGGCAGCAGAAGTATTTATTCGCTTCCCGAAATTTTCATTCTTGTAAATGCGTCAGAAAGAAATAAAACCTATTAAGTTACCAGTAGTACTATATTTCTAGTGAAAAAAATATGGTAATGAGATAGAGACCAGGAGAGAGAGAATAAAACCGTAGAAGAATATCTAGTTTTAAATATAGTATAATCTAGCAATAATTTCTCGAGACTTCAAGTAAATAAGTTACCGAAATTCAAAATTTCGGAAAATAAGTAGAGAATTATCGATGACACAGTGAACATGTTGTTTCACTAGTTTCAAAGGTGAAAATTTCACAAGCGCACTCACAGTGGGAAAGAAAGGGAAAAAATAGAACGTTTTCTTCGTTTATAATTGGCTGATATTTTCTTTTATTTTATTTCAGTCTTATGAAAGGGAATAAGTACCATTACAATAAAAAAAATACTCTGAAGCAAAATGAAAATCACATTAATGATATGAAAATTCCTCCAATGGGGGAAAAATGGACTTATTTTATGATAAGTTTAAATAGATTTCCTTTTTTTTAATTTAAAAATAATGGAAATTAAGTTTTAACATTGATGTAACAGTATGTTTATGTACCTGTGTTTGCAAAAAAAAACATGTTTATCTACTTAACATGTTTATATATAAGCATTTCATATTCCTGAAGAGCTTTTACCATTCTAATTTTTAATTTAAGCATAGGTATATCATGCCTGAGATATCTACTGCATTTATAACTTTAACAAATTACCGAGTACTTACGCGCATGATGTTTGTTTTATACATATTGAGCATACTTAGTATTTCAGAAATTAAATTTAAATTTTATGGTACAACTTTTCCTTATTTTTATACAAATATTATGTCCTTTCGTAATGTGGGAAACATCAGATCAATGGATGAAGTATATTTTTTGTCGAAAGTGTGTCAAAATCCTTTAGAAATATCAGAAAAAACAGTAATACTGATAATTTCTTTTCGGCGTAATATGTTTACTTACAGTATTAACGTTCAATTTTGAAATGTTTTATTTATCGGAATCTTAATGAAAGTACATCTACGTATCCAAAAAGGCGCCTTCTATGGTTTTGCAATAAAAGCAAATTTTGAAGCCTTTTAGAGTCTTAGTTGGTCTTATGAGTGTTAATAAAATACGTTACAATTGTTATATCAAATAGATTTAGAACATATACTTTCATCTCGGATTAACTAATAATGTTTTGTATATGTATTAAAGCATAGTAAAATCTCATTGATTTAATTAACTTAACGTTAATTTTATATGTAACTAAGTTTAAATAATAAATTACCCCTGTGAACTCCTTATTTTACCTTTAATTTTAAGTTCTCATTTGAAGCATGTGCATATGCGGTAAAATTTACTGAACCAACTATTAATCTATGCTTGTTATTATAATGGAGTTATTCACTATTAACACTGTTGTGTTTTAAAATAAAATAACTAATAACACAGATGTTTTTATTAACTATTGAAAATAAAGAGGAAACATTTATTTGTTAGAAATTCATTAAGAGATTTATTAGGCCTTTATTTAGAATAATAGTCTTACAAGTATACATTTTTTGCAAAAAGTGATTGCACTTTTCTCCAAAATTTTATTTTGAAGAGATAAACTACAAAAACTGCGACAAATGTGAAATCTTTATCTCCATTATGAGAATACAGATTAACCATAACTTAGTGCAATTATGCTTTCATACAAAATCTGAGCCTTTATTCAAAATAAAATTGTTACAAATAAGCATTTTGTGCAATAAATATTTCTCCATACATTAAAAAAAATTTCTTTATTAAAACGAAGTACATAAAAATATGACAAAATTCAAGACTCTTAAGTTAATTAAAAGGACACAGCTTAAACATAACTTAGTGCAATTATGCCAGCACTTAAAAATACTGCATGATTTAGTTGACTTTAAAAATGGCAAATTAGGAAAGTTTTTATCTTGTTCATATTAATGCTTCTTCGACTGCAAAAATATGAGTTTGAACAACATCTACTAATATAAATAACCTAATGTTCTACATTTATTCTGTGTATAAGAGTATCATATTTAAAAAAATTGCAAAATCATTTGTTTTTCTACACTGCATAAAACTTTATGAGTCTTTTAAACGAAAGAATGGTTTGCAATATACATAATGTTAATAATACCTTCCTTCGGATAATGTCATTTATTATGCTTTAAGTATAATTAAAACTAACTGCGGAAGAACAACTTTTAGATTTTAATTAAGTTCCTGGAATGGCTTTTGTTTGAAACTAAATATTTAGTACTTTATTTGGTGCTTTAATAAAACTTATGGTTACTTATAACGAATTCATTTTTCTGAGAAGTAAATATAATGCAAGAAATATGTACTGTTTCTTAAGAAATTACACATGGATTATAAATTTGAAGTGATTTTAATATGTAATCAATAATTTGTTAATTTTAACGTGTTATTGCTCAAATAATATAGGAGGAGGATGCTTTAGGAAATTAGTAATAGAAGATATGGAAATATATATTTATATTCTTATCAAAAAATTTGATATGAAAATACATCATGGAAGATAATATTTATATCAAAGGGCTGGTTTTGTAACATATTTTTACATGCTAATAATTCTAAAGAGGAATTTAATTTAATATTTTTAAAATTCATTTAAATGTGATATTTAAAATACAGTTTTCTGTTTATTAAAAAGGTATTTGTGTCTTTTGCATAATACTTCCAAAGCAACTACATTTCATTTTAATTAATTACATAAAATGATAATATATATTTATATTTTTGATTAAGTACAAACTTAATTAGAATAATAAATACTGTATAAAGCTGATTAAAATTAATATTTATTTAAAAATAATAAAATTAAAAAAAATGAAATACTTATATTTATAAAATTCAAAGAAACGTAGATTTACTTATGTACATGTCTCCAAACATTTCCAGCCGGCGTAGAATGGATGTTAGAAGAGGGATGTGAAAACTCAGGCGTAATCCTCGTCTCGTTACAGAGGTTTAAAATTACGATATCCGCTACCATCAACCTATTAATTCACTTCAACTCTCTTGTTGTTGAAGCGAAATCTGTTTCGTAGAGGTCCGTGTATTAAAAATCCTATTTTGTGCAGAAGTCCTGCATTCTTACGACTACTAAATTAGGCAGCAAAATTCCATAATTGCTTCTATATTCGATTACATTTCTAAATTTTTCAGTTTTCCTTAATGAGTGCTTATAATTGTTTTGCCTGTTTTTGCGTATCTATTTTTGTCTAGAGCTTCTTTTCTGAATATTTCAATTTTCTTATTTGTGCGCATGCCTTGTTCTGATGCTGTGGCCGACCGTAGCCAAACAGACTGACTGTGGGTATGAGTCATTGCATGAGTATTCGGTGTTAGCAGGAAATTGTGAATTCAGTAGAATACAGATTGATATGTAGTTCAAAAAACAAAACAAAAAAAAAAAGAAAAGAAAAAGAAAGAAAGAAAAATTGGATATATTAGAACTATGATGTCACACTCTGGAATCACGCCGATAAATTTTATATTATTTTAAAATTAGAAATGTTGGAATATCTTTTGTTCTTTGTGCACTGTCTTACCTTACTATTTACTGTTGTAAAAATAGTTCTTATTGCCAATAAATGTTGAGTGTTGAAGTGAGTGTCTCCCAGGGGCCTGTTTGTGTCTCTAAACTCTTTGGGTGAGTTCGGTCTCCTTTAGCATTCTGCCAATAGTCTTCTTGTTGTTCTAGTGCCCCGACGTAAACAAAATCTAAACAAACATTTCACTTTAATCAACCAGAAGATTTTACTTCTTAAATGACTCATCATGTCATTCAAATGATGAAAGCTTCAATTTGTATATTGAAATAAATATAACATCATGATTCTCAAAAAAAAAAAAAAAAAAAAAAAGTAGAGATGTATGTTGTATTTTTAATGGATTATTTCAGCATGAAATTTATTTCTTTAATTTTATTCTTTATCTTACCTCTTTGGTTTCATTCATGTTTGAATAAGAGCTTTTGATTGTATTTGTTTTTTTTTACTAATTTGTTTTGAAAGTAATTATGCTGACGTGAAGAGTTGAATCTTTAATACTAATATAACTACGAAATCTGAAACTTAAGACTGCATTTTAAATTGTTTATTTCTAATTTTGACTTTCATGGCCATTATTATTTTTTTTTTTATTTCATTCTGGTAGGTTTGGTGGGCTTTTATATGACCATTTCAGAAATTGAATAATTTTAGATTAATAGTTTTAGTATCACTTTTAGAATAATTTTAAATTTCGTGTTGCTATGATAGTTTATTATTAGATTATATCTATGCTTTTAATGTATTCTTGTATATTCTTGT
Source organism: Nephila pilipes (assembly GCA_019974015.1). Lineage (NCBI taxonomy): Eukaryota > Metazoa > Arthropoda > Arachnida > Araneae > Nephilidae > Nephila > Nephila pilipes. The sequence continues at coordinate 49,493 of BMAW01052620.1, read as the reverse complement.
TTTTATATTATAATTACAGAAAATTTGTTTTCCTTTTTGAGTTTCATTTTCTTCAAATTTCAGTTTAATCTCTTTACTTAACTGACTTGTGTTTGCTTATTATTTTGTTTTATTTATTAGTTTGGCAATAATAGTATTTTCTTACTAGTCCTAAATTAAAATTTAAATTTGGATGATTTATTTTTGGTACCGTTTTGTAATTTATTATCAATATATGTGTGTTTATTTCGTAACTCTAATGAAAACACACACACACACACACACACATATATATATATTTGTATATATATATATATATATATATATAAATTTTCATGAACAAAACAAGAAAGATGAAGAATATGTCTCTCAAATAATTTAACCTTTGCTAATTACCTTAACTTTCGTAATCTGTTAATAAAAGAGTCATAAATACTTCAAATTTTTTATTCCGGTTAATATTACTTAAATGTTTTTTCAATATTATTTATAATTCGAATTATGATGAGTAAGTTTCAGATCAATAATATGATTTATTTTGATTTCTATTTCATTTTAATTAAATTGCGAAAAAAAGATAAGTTCTTACTCTCATTGATTAAGGGAAAGAAATGGATTTTTGTTATTCAAAATGTTATGCGAAATGTTCTTTATTGAAATTTACAAATTAATTTGAATGTTTTGATCAATTTAACTTATTAATGATTACTAAATTTTGATTTGAAATGTAAACATTTTCTTCCATTACATTCGGATTGGTGTGATAATCCTTAAAAATAATAAATAGACATAGAAATTTAAAAGGAAAATAAATATTACTACTGTGTTATTCAATTAAAATAAAACAATGTTAAAATTATAGTGCAAACAATTCTTCTCTCTCTCTCTGAGAAGTAATTTCCAAATTTACATGTTATTTAGTTATGTTATGTTGCATTAAAATGAGATATTAACTAATCTTTTATTTTTCTTCCAAATATTATGTTTCAGACATCTAGAAAATGAATGAAAATTAATCACCCGTTTCTACATCGATACGAAGTAATTAAAACGAATAATTTTTCTTGAGCTTACATTAAAAATTCGCGTCAAGATATATCTTTGAAGCCACAAGGATGAACAATATTGTACCCTAAAACGAGATTATTAACGCCAAAAGTAACGGAAGAGAAAATTATAATAATTATTCACACCTGCATATTTAAATACATGTCTCAGAGTTCTGTATATTCAGGAACAATTTCCTCTTCATTTTTTTTATTTTTACGGCTATAATAAACTATATTCGAACCATAAATTAAAACACTTCAAGAAAGCTTAATAAAACAGTAGATTAATTGAGAAAATTTTGTTGAGTTCATTATTTTTTTATCTCTCTTCCATAGCTTAAACTTATAGATATTTTATTTTACTATAAAAACTCTAGATTTAAAATAGTTTGGAAAAAAAAGACAAATTTTATAAGGCAACTCATTTCTAAGTGATCTTATAAACTCATTTTAGAAATAAGATAATAATAGTTGTTTAAATGTATGTGTAGTTATTTGGAAAAAATGTCCGCGAGGAAATAGTAGTGTTAATATAAATAAAAAATATAATTTACTTGAAATAAAATACACAAGCTGAATATACGCAGCTTCATTAAGTGTTTTAGTTATCACATAAATGTTAGTACAAAAGGATTTTAATAGGTTTATAAAATTACTTATGTTTAATTTTTCTAAAGTAATTGAGAAAGGCGACTTAAGGAAACAAATGCATCATCAACAAAAAATATAACTTTTATTAAACCAAGTATAAATCATCCTCATTTTCTTGAAATTAAAAGCAATGGTAGTCATATTTTAACTCTGTAACTCGTGAGATGAATTCATCGATCATTCCATGAAATTTGTTCACCTCAGGGTTACATACATTTATTTTCTGTACAATAGCCATATCTATACAGTTCATTTTTTTTCCACAGTTCAAAGATGTATATTTTATAAGGGCAGAAATAATATTGGGGAAAAATTCCTGCACGATGGTCACACCGGCTTTCCCCGCAGCCTTGACTCAACTACTGGTTTTCCACCAGAAGATAACCGTACAGGTCCTCTGTTCTGGTGGCGCCATCTAGTAGTTATTACAAAAATAAAAATAACCATTGGTTTCAATTCTGAGATATATAAGTACTTGCTTTTATATAAGTTAGTTAGAAAATCATATTTATAAATACAAACTATTACGATTAAGCTATTAATAATTACAGTAGTATTAACATTTGTAAGATACGAATCTTTAGGTACATCTTGCATAAAATGTACTACCTTTTGAAATTTAAAAATATGATGAGAGTATATAAGATTACTGTTCTATTCCTTAAATATAATTATGATTTCAAAAATGATTATTAAGATGTTAAAAATTTAAATTTTATGATCCAAATTTTTCCGTGATGCTTTTACAAAACACTATGCCATTCATAAAGCTTATGTTTATTAAAAAAACAAAACGACATTCTTCGTTTATGACATTTATTTTTTAAACACATGAATGGCCTTAAATTTTAAAGGAGTTCTCTGGATAGAATTTTACCTGCACATGGAATTGGATGGAATAGGGGTAGAAACACTTCAAGAGTAAAATTGACATAATACTCCATTTTATCTATATATCTATCTATATATTGTTGTCCTTATGTTACTTATCTCAAGTAATAAAATACTGTTGTGTTCTTACAAACATCTTTTACTGAATCTAAGATGACGTCTCGTCAATACTGGTATTAAAATGGAAGGACATTAGTTTTCAGCATTGAGGCCGTGTCCAATTCAGAACCCAACAGATCAGAGCCCAATTGGAAGATTTAGTGATGAAAAATGTGTTTAGCTTGTGAATTCTCGTGATATTTTTGTTGCTCAAGATACGAATTGGTCCAAGAGAAAATTATGCATTATGAAAAACCCTTAAACACATGAATGGCCATTTCAATTTTTTCACTCTTAAATAATTCAGAAAAATTAGCATGTTTACTTAAAATTTTATTGATATTAAAACTTAGTTAATTTTACTATGTTTTTAAAATTAACACATTTTTATATCTTCGCACTTCTCTGAATGAAATAGATGATTTAAATATCTTATATGTTTTCAATGAAATTATCAATAATTAAAATAAACGTTACATTTTGTTTTAAAAAATTAAATTCTTCAAAATTCCTTTAATTATAAATCATTTTCCAATCTGACAAAAGATTCTAAATTTTTTTAGATATATGTTACATTATGTTTCATATACGATATTCAGTTAGAAAAGACACTGTGTTTCCAATCGCAAATGCTTGGTAAAAAGTTTTTAATAAAATATCTCTATAACATACGAATACGCTTCCTGCATTTGAAATCATTGTAAATATAATGATTTGACACCAGGAAGCAAAATATACATGTGTGTATGTGACACACAGATTTCAAAAATGATTTTACAAATTAAAAGCTAATTAACATTGGAAACAATAAATAAACAATAGGAATTAATTATCATCTTGAATAAAAGGCATTGATTTCTTTCCATGTATTATTTTCTCATCAAATGTTATGTTATTAGGAATCATATCAGACATTAAATGACAAATTTCTATGTCTCAGAAATGGAGTTTACTCAAATACTAATATCATGTGATAAATTAATGTTGAAAGCACCGAATTGAGTTAATCTTATTTGAGGATAAAACCAGTCGATAAATTTCGATCTAATCAACATTGAAGAATGAATTTAAAAAAAGAAAGACTTAGGCTTCTGAAATCTCGATGGTGATTTATTGTCACAAAGAATTTCCAATTGGCTCACAAATATGTCTTACAAGACAACATGATTTGTAGAATTTATAATCATGATTCAATAGCAAACTGATGTAGTTTGTATTTATCTAGCACAGCTAGTTCAACTACTATGTCAATATTATTTTAGTTTGGCATTTACCCGATCCATTTAAAAGTACTCAGCCTATTTAACTTAGTAAGAAGAAAGTTTTAAGTGCAAAATATTTAATGCGGTAGTTGATCATTTTCGAAATATACAAAAAAGACCGCATGTACGGAAATTCAAATCAAAGGTATTTTACAGTTTATCATATGTATTACATATTATTATCGTAATCAATGAAATTTTTATTTATAAGACATAATTTTTTTCAAAAATTAGGACTTATTTGTGAGCAATATATATGTATATATATATATATATATATATATATATATATATATATATATATATTGAAAAGGTGTATTATGTCGTTATCTTTATAAACTTATTAGTCAAAGAATTATTAACAAGAAAATTTAGACTGATTTCATTTGTATAATTACGAGGATTTATCACTCTTCAAAGTAATATATTTGCATTTTGATACTATGGCTCGTATTTTTCAGATTATCGTAATTTGCGTGTGTAACCTATTTCCATGTGTGGCTATTTTGTTATTCGTTGCCAAGTTCGCTAGTAGGTAAGTCCGCAGGGAGTTTGTCAAGTTCGAGGAAGTTCTGCAGTAATCGGCGTCTATATTGTGTTGTAGTTTTATACATCTGATTTTTGTTTGTAAAATTAAGTTACTATCGTAAAAACCAAATGAAAAATTAACTATATACATATACCTTAAATCCCATTCACGAATAATCTGTGTCTAATAGTAATTAATAGTTTTTATATGAGTTTCAAGGTAAGAGAACTGAAATATTTCGCATAAATATTACACAATAATAAAGAGATTTGAGTAGCGTTTTTCAACCTTTCAGTGAGTACGACCCAATTAATAATTATAAACTTATCACTACTTCCTCAGATGCAATAATAATGTATCTTGGGTATTTTGATGGAAACAATACTAAGATTTTAATTATAAGTGTTATAAATTGACAAGAATATCTTATACTTGATAATACCAATTTACAGCGATGAAAGAACCAAAACCAAATCCAATGCTTCTCTATTTTTCTTTGTCTTTCATCCACCATAGAGGATAATTTCATAGCATCGCGGGAAGTTCTGATTTGTCTAGAACATTCTAGAATGTCTGTATGACCTTGACGCAAACCTATATTAATTCTGTACTTAGTCTAATTGCAGATTAATTTAGTAAAGTCATTTCTTATATCGCTATGGAATCTGTCTCGAATTTATGTGCTGTAATTTTCGTGTTAACTGCAATCCACGGTATTATATATTCCGTGCAGATAGATTTATACAGAATCATGGACACGTTTTTAAGTGTGTGTGCGTGAATATTAAACAATAGTAAAGCATCAACATGTACACAGACGATTGTGGCACCAAAAATAATATCAAGAAAATATTTACAACGAATTTAAATTTCAGGTTAACTACTGAAATAAATGAAAAACAAAGGCCCCTGCATATCAGTGGCTCAAAGCATTCGGCAGCGGACAGTATGAAACCCAATAAAGCTAAAAAACGTTTGGAAAAGTTTCATAGTGAGTATGTTAAAAAAAAACTCGAGATTTATTCGAATTAAATTTAAAATCACTTGAAAAGCAAAAATCGTTTTGTAAAAGAAATTTTATTTGTGATTGAAAAAACTTTACTGGCCTCTATTAAAGTTTCATACAAAATAGTTAGGTGTAAAACACCTCACACCATTGGAGAAAAGCTTATCTTCAGTGCTGCAATTAATATTGTAAAAACTATGTTTGGAGTTAAATTTGTCAAACAATTATAGTGATATCTCTCTATCGAATAACATTAGTACCCACCAAAACGGTGATATAGCTGAAGTTATTCAACATTATTATCCCGTGAATTCACGTGAATTTTATTATTTTCTGTTCAAGACGTTCTCGTCCCTCCCACTCATTTAGTGTTATCGCCTTTTCTGAGGTCGAGAAAGATAGTTAGGAGGATGAAAACAGTAAGATATATGTTGTATGTAGTTACATAATATTGCATGTCTTAATTCACAAGTATTTTAGAGTTAAATTATTGAAAGAAACTGTAAATGGTAAAACAAATTACATGTTATACAATTTCGATTCTTACGTAATTATGTAACAAAGAACGATATCATCTGTAGCAAAAGTATTATAATGCCACCCAATTTGAGAAAATTACTTATATTTTACTTTTATGCCAAAGACCGTATTGTGAATAAAATTCCAAAACCTAAGTACTGAAGAATACTACTGTTGCCCTAATCATTAAGTGCAGAGACAAACTTGTCTAAAAACATAGTTTAAGTTGCACAAATAATCAGTAAAATGAATTTGAACTTCAGATTAATTAACTTCATAGCTTACCACAACAATACAGAAAAATTATTATTCTAGAATATTGTAGAGCTTCATCACCAGAAATTAAAATATGGGCAGAAGTTTTTATAAAGCAAATTTATGATAACTTCATGGGTCCTTTAATTTAAAGTTTATATATTTAGAGTTGTGTAAAGTTTATATTCAGCAAAATTGTGAGTTAATATTCAGCGATGCATAACATTCAATTTAGTTTTGTTTAATTTCTTCATTTGTGCATGAGCTTTATTAAAGGAGATGAAATTAGTAAACATAATTTGTTTACTTAATTATTTCTATTTTTTATTTGTACTTATTGATTAATATAGTCTCTGAGGAATAATCAGTAGCTAACATACTTTTTTTCTTGTTGAACACAGTTATCTCAAATCTGACACAAATGGTTTAAATGACATTAAATGTAAAACAAAATTTATGCTTAATTGTCCATGCTTATCTATAATATTCAAGAAGGTAATTATCAAGCAAGTTTAAAATAAAGATTCATTAAATGTTCTTAATTAAAAATACATGATTCATTATTTTTAATTTAGAAATTTTTTTAGCTAAGTAAAATGTTCAACTGCTACTACAAACATTTTATGAATTATAAATAATTTTGTATTCAGCAAGCTATTGCTGATCGCTCGATACTTTTCTTACGATTAAAATTTTATATATTTTACAAGTCTATAAACTAGTAATACTGTTTGAAGTTTTCTGTTCTATTAAGGGAATTAACTTTATTTGCAGAGCAAAATGGAGTTGTCATTTATAATTCCCATCGCAATATAAAGCTAATATGCCTTAAGGAAAGAAGTCGAATTCTAAATGAATCGGAAATTTAATTCTAAAAATAAACATTCATTTATGATTACAAGGCAAATTCTCCGTATTGTGAGTCTTCATCGCAAACATTCTGAAATGAGAAGAGATAAAACTTACTTTGACTTCGAATATCTTATGTTATTACACATATTCTTCGTTAATAGCTACAAGCTACTTTATATTTCCTGGGACAGGTTTGAAAGCTTTAGTCATCGAATTAAATTCAACGTAATTTACAAAGAAAAAAATCATCAATATTTCCCCCTATTTGAACAATCAATATATGAATAGTATTTCCAGAAACTTGCTTTATAGAGAGATAACACATTCAAAAGATTTCTGTAAATCCTTATTTTAAATAATTTATTCAATGGATGGATGAAGATGAAGGTTTGATTACAGTTTTATTTTTTAATGGAGATGAAGTATATTTTTTGATACTATTCATCTATCCTCCTGATGGTAAAGTCATGGAATTAAAGAAAAAAATTTCAAAGTGTGGAATGTTTGTATAATTTAAATATAAAATATCGTAAAAAATGAATAATAATTTTAAAAAACAAATGCTATGCGCTGAAGTTTCGTAAACATTACTACACATTTTCAAAAGTATAATGTTATCTACTCAATGAGCATTATAAGAATTATTTTCTTCATTTTTATTCAAATAAAAATACTTGGAAACTCTTACTTTACAGGAAGAAGTGATTTTCATTCTATGTAAGTGTTTACACTGAAACTGAAAAAAAAAACTGGTAATTAAATACACCTTTAATAATTTCAGGCAAATAAATAGGTAATCATGCTCTCAGAAAAACTTATTATTGTATTAAACTAACGTCTAATGTCCATACTATTTATACGAAAAGAGTTTGAATTAAAGTCAGTTATGAAATTTGAAATAAAATAAAAAACATTTATAACCACAATTTTCTCATTAAAGTTACTTTTAAGACAGTTCTGCTACACACACACACACACACACACACAC
>BMAW01052620.1:22372-36413 GCA_019974015.1 Nephila pilipes | reverse complement strand
TATTCAAGTAGTTGCTATAACTTTTAAAGTTTAATATTTAATTTTATTATGAATTTCCACTATGTGATGAAGAAAATTTATTTTAATTATTTCCAATCCTTTTTGTTAAATCAATGAACTCCCAATGTATAGATAAAATCCCTTTATAAAAATACAATTGTGAAGCGATTCCTGATTATGTTACAATTTTTGAATAAAATAAATAAATAAATTTGGACAAATTGAACAAAAATAAACAAATATATGTTATTCTTATAAAGGATAACAGAAAATAAATAAATATTTTCCTTATACTTATAAAGGAATGTGTTGATAAAATTGATTTTGTCCATCAAAAATTTATTATATAATTGACGCAATGGATAATCAATGATTTCTTAAAATAGGCTTCGAAAAATCCGAGACTGAAACGTTTTATGCTTAGATGAGTATGCATTTTGTTAACAAATACATTTATAATATGGAATGTATTGCAGTTTCACCTTCAATTAACATTTTGAGGTCTTTTGGTATGATGTTGTGTAATTTCAAACTTTTTCGCAATAAATGAAACATGATTTATGTAAATTAGATTCGAATTATTGAAGTGCGATGAACAGAAATCAAGCGATAAATATTTAAACAGTTAAGCATTTAGTATAAAACTTCGTAGTTTTAATTAGTGATACAGATTTTAAATTGTAGTTATTAACATAAAGATCATCTGTATCTTACCTGCGTTGAGTAAGGAGCTTTAGAAGTTGTCATCGAGAAAATCTAATGGTCAAGGATTCGAACTTTCATCTACAATTCTAATATTGACTAATCGAATCTGATTTCCTCGTTAAGATAAGTGTTGTTTTTCTTATTAAACGTTAGATTAGGCACGTGTCGGGACCATTTCCATCAATGTAGTAGAATAAGGATTGACCATTTAATTTTTCCTAGATCTAAAAAAATAACTTTGTTATCATCTTTGCATTTCTTTCTATTCAATGGACAATTATTTAGGAACTATTTTAAATACTGATAAATAGAGACTATACAAGGAACTAAAAGTGTGTGTCTATAATGTTTTTAATACTTTCACGAGATTTTAATTTTTGTAAAGGGCAGAAAAAGAAACGAAATTGTCAAAAGTTCGATATTCAATTTTTCGATTAAAACGTTATGAAAAATGTATTATAACACTAGTTTTCGATTCCCTTCCAACCAATAATATTTTTATCCAAATGAAAAATGAAAAATAGATAACAAAAATAAATAATAAATTAGAATGCATAAGTCTATGCTAGCGAGTTGCGTGTCAGGATTTATTCATTTGCGCACATACGATACACACTACATACGATGAAACGTAAACGCATAGAGAGAAAGAAAATTATTAGGTGTTTTCAATATGTTCAATATTTAAAAATCCTCCATTATTAAAATTAAACAATAAATTCTTGTAAGTGTTATTTTGCAACCAATTACGATAGAGGATAGTAAAATTTAACAGATTACTATTAATTTAAACTACAGATTACTTCAATCTACTGCTTTCTGCAATTCAAAAATTAATATTAACAGCTGTAATTTACAACATTATACACATAAGGGTAAATAAATCTGTAGAAGAAATTTTGTTTCTAAAATCCATTTGTTTTTTTATTAAAAATTAAAACTTTATGATTCCCTTTCTTACATTTTGTTTTTTCATATTTTAAGCAATTTATATTAAAATCATTGTATTCCTCATAGGGAACTAACTTTAATGATTTTACATGCTAATATTTCGTAAAATTGTATTTGATATGAAAAATTTTACTTTATATAAATGCTATTATTGAAACTGTTATGAAAATGTTATTAAAAATTGTTATTGACACTGTTACGAAAATGTTATAAAAAACTGTTTTTCAAACTATTATAAATGTTTTTATTGAAAATGTAGCTACTATTATATATATGTTATTTACCGCTTCATATTTTTTAGTATTTTGGAAGATCAAGTGAGATTAAAAGTATATGTATTTGCGTGTGCCGAATGTACGGCACACGCAAATATTAGTGCTTTATGATTTGTTGTACCTTAAGAACGGAACTTAAACTTTATTCTATTTCATGCGAATTTCAATTACACTAAATAACATGATAAGTTGCAGTTTCTAAAGCGTGGTAGACTTCTTATCAGAATTTTCAATTACGCCAATTACATTTTCTCCCTTTTTATATGGATAGACTCAGTGGAGATATTCTGCAGCAGATAAAAAAGCACATAAATTTTTCATGTGTTAGGATTTGAATTTAATAAATATAATACAATTTAATAGCCACTTACTGAAGATATATAATTGTGTAAATAAAATGTGTTAAAAATACATGACTAGGAAATATATCACATTAGATGATCATTTTATAGTTTTTATATTCATACAATAAAGGTCCTTAATATAAACGAGTAGAACAGTGGGTAATAAATAATACAAATATACGAAGACTTAAGCAATTTTATTCTTACTATTTGAGAATATTGCGGAAAAAAAAAGGAGCGAATCTTTCTTTCTTTTTTATTTGAAAAAGTTATAAAGTTACTGCTTAAAGATGCTTAAAATGATATTATAACTACCCTTATTATAGTAACTATATAGAGGCTGTCACAAGCAGTAGAGACCTCCTCTAGCGACCAGGCAAAAAAAGGAGGAATGTTTCAGTTAATATAAAATGGGAAGAAGAAACATGTTGTGGTATCACGTCTCTTTATTTTCTACGCATACTTTGAAATTATCAGTGTAACGGTAACCCATATGTAAATTATTTCAAGTCATAAAATACTGTTATACTAAAAAATACCATTAACTGAACAAAACCCCCGACTCCTCCCCATAACTGTTATTAAAACGGAAGCTTAATGGCTTGTTTCAATATTATTTTTCTACACTTTGCAAAAAGTTTCTAAATATTTTTAAAATTGTGCTTTACGATAGAATGTAAAAAGTCCTTTTTCAATTAATAACTTTTATAATGATTTAAGAGTAATTATATTTACTACCGAAAAAGTAACTTTAGTTTTTAATGAAATTGCTGGATTAGGCATTGTTGAAAATTAACTTCTTCAGTCATCGTCGTATTAAAAAAGACATCTTACAGTTATTTAAAACGGGATGAATTTCTCTGATAATTTATTAGACTAATAAAATATTTTTGCCAGACGACTACAGATATTCAGATTGCTTACTTTTGCTGTTTGTTTATTATACTTCTTTGATTTAAATACTTATACTTCTTTGATTAAATATTTAAATACTTCTTTGATTTTTCATATATATATGTATTTCTTAAAAGATGCTAAAATATATTTGAAAAATATGCGGAAATTTCTCACTTTAAGACAGTGACTCTCATCCAATGTTTATATACATTTACAGAGGTGCTTGGTTATGTAAATGTTCAGAAAAAATATTTAATTAATATTTCAGCAATCTTAACACTATATGGTTATTTTCAAAAAATTTCGAAAGTATTTTTGTTAAATGGTGGTACGATAGTATTGTGAAACGAATGAAAACGAGCATTGTTATGAGATACAAAATGTTATGTAATTTATTGGATTCCTCTTGTAAAATCCATGTCCCTTGTGTATTTACTTCGGTGTCTAGACAATTCAAACTGTGCCGAACAGGAACTTTTTAAACACAAAACGTTTCAGGGCTTGGAACTAAGTACTATAAATGACTTGGTAGAATGAGAGAGAGAGAGAGAGAAATGAGCATCATACATAGCGTGATGACTCGGATTGCGCTACATCATAGTTTCTAAAGCCTTCGTCTATTAAATATTTCTTAAAGGAAAAAAAAATTTAATATCAGCAAGTCTGGTATCTATGCACACGTATGACACAGTTTCCAGTTTCTTTAGTTAAGTGTTAATTTTATTATTATTAGTTACTCTCAGTAGATTGTGTCATATATTTTTAAAGTATTTGTCCAACTTTAGGATGAAAAAGTGCTTTTAACATAAGTGCACTGTTCGTTGTAAGAATTACTTATTATTAAAACATTATTTTTGATAGTTGGAAGAAGTATCCATTGTATAATGAAAATAAAAGTTTTCGAAAGTAAGTATAATAGATGATAAAAATTAAATAAATATTTCTAATGAAGAGCGAATAATATTTTTTAGTTGTAAAATATGTTGAAACTTTTTAAATACGAGCTAAAGTACATTAATGTAAATATTGAAGGTTAAGTTCGTTAACTGAATTATTTGCGAATCCGTAATGCATTCAGAAATGTGATTGTTCTTTACAGTTCAATAAATTCAGTAAATGTAAGTGATATGGACAATATAATTAATAAATAAGTCTAAGCTTAAATAATGTTATATATATGTACGTACAAACAACTTATTTTTAATAATGTATTATAGCATAAATAGTAGTAATTATTTTTATTCAATTTCTGTTATAGATTTTAATTATTGTTGTCTTTCTAATTTTGCTGCTTTTCGATTCAATCATTTTTTCTTATATGTTGTATGAGAATCACAAGCAAAAAAAAAAAAAAAAAAAACAGTTGTATGATCTTTCATAGGATTATTTTTATGAGAGTTTTAAACATTTTCAAATTTAAGATTTCAAAACTAAAATTATATCAATATGCAAAAAAAATTTAAATTGAATAAAAAGAAATAAAACATAAACTAACTTATAAGATTACACAGATAAAATTGCTACTTAAATGTAAATGATAATGTTTTATTCGATTTTAACAATAAAAAGTATGTTATTATACAAAATAAACCAAAAAATTGGAAGAAAAACCAAAAGTGCGAAATTACAGATTTAAATTAGCAACAGGCTATTAAACTACTCCTATACACAAAACATATTATTATAAAATGGTTAAAAAATCCAAATCGTTCAAAACAATTAAGGAAAACAATACAAGCGAAAACAGAACCTTAGAAACAAAAAATAAAATAATGATCGAAAAACCGTTATTTAAATATAAAATGAACCAAAAATAACAATTTTTTACACATACATATCACCAACACACACACACACACACATATATATTTATATATATTGTAGTGTTCCCGTCCCTTCCGAGCATATTGATCCAGGGCCTTCGCTTCGCGGCCGTAGTAGTACCGCTCGAGGGGGAAAAAAGAGAGTTTTGTGAAGTCAGTTGAAGGTTTTCGTAGCATGCATGCAGTTAAGTAAGCTTCCCTGGGAGTACTACAAACTTATTTTAATCTCTAAATAAAGTTTTGCTATGTTTTAAAAGTCGTGACTCACTTCACTATTTCTTCGAATCACAACCAAACATTGCCCTGGCGCAGCCTGCCAATATATAGTGCATGTTGAGTTAGTTCGGAATTGAGTGAATTTTGTGAAAATTCTGATTTCGTGGATTTGAGAATCGCAATGGCTTTCCTAGAGAAAAGAAAAAAAAGAGGACTTGCTATACGGCACTCGAAAAATGGACATCGATAAAGTATTAGAGATGACAGTAATGGCATTGAGGAATGCTATTCTGAAAATGGAAGTGTATGAAGAAGAGTTTGTCAGAGAATTGCTCAATACGCAAATAGAACTTAAAAAAGGAACTTTAGGAAGTGAAAAAATAGAAAAAAGATGAAAAAAAAGTCAAGATGAAAGAGATGAAAAGAAAAGACAAGATGATGAAAGGAAATACAAGCTAGAAATGGAATTTCTAATCAAGAAATTACGCTTAGAAAACGAAAGAATTAGGTTGAGCGAAACCACTAATTCAGAAGTCGTTGTTAGATCGAAAGTAAAGCTGGAAAACTTTCTTCCAAAATTCTAACTGATGAACAACGATATAAGCTTACATCCAGTGTTATTTAAGAGACAAGCTAAGAGAGATAAAATCATAAAGGAAATTTTAACTTCTCATTTGATCGGACTATTGCCATACGATGTTGTACACATCATTGCTGGTGAAAACGAAGAAATCCCAACGATTATGACAAGGTGAATGAAATTTTTTCTAAAACGATATAATTTAACTAAGACATAAGTTAATTAATAAGTTGTTAAGAAATTTAGACAATTGTTTGTGAAGCATAAGAAAAAGCAAAACATCATTTGAGGCTGGGATTTCACTCACGAACTGACAAACTATTTTCATGAATGGATTCGAGGCTTACAAATTAACACTTTTGAAGATTTGTACGACTTGATAATAACTAACCAAATCAAAAGATGAACTCCAGAAATGCATGATCATTTTATTGACGAATGGATACATTACAAAAGACAGGATAAAATTGCCTCAAAATTAGACGATTATGAAAATGTCAAAAGGAGTATCAATTAAAGACCGAGAGAAAATTTCCAAAGAGTGTATTCAGCATTTATCAGACCACCATGGGAAGAACAGAAAAGTTTACCAGTACGGAAATATTTTCCACCTCATTCAAGAGAAAATACCAGAATTCCGAAGAAGGAAGAAATAATAGCATCAACGAAAGAATATTCTATTTACGGATTACAACACCTGACAAAAAATTATCCAAAAAAAAAAAAAAAAAAAAACATAGAGAAGAGAATGAATGGTTATATCCATAGACACACGAAAAATAAATAGGCAGCAAACGCAGAAATTTGAACTGAGTTCCTTTTTGAAACAAGAAATAATAATAAAAAAAAAATCAAGAGATCCCAAATTAGCTATGAGTGATCTTCAATATGCTGAAATTGCTGTCAATGGAAAGAGTGTAACGGCTTTAATTGTTTCCAGATCGATGATAACTGTGTTGAACTCAGATCTTATTTCGGATGAAAGGAAGATAGAAGGGAAAATAATTTTAAAAAGTGCATTAGGAGAAAAAATAGAAGCCTCTCTTTCCAACGTTCAGTTATAGATAAAAATACAAGAATAACAGAACATTTTAGAAACCCATTCAAGTGTTGGCAGCGATTACGGATAAAACCCATGATCAAGCGATCATCCCATCAAAGATACATAAACTATTGCTGGAGAATGGAAACGAGATTGATAAAGTAAATAAGTAATTATTTACCATGTGCGTCTGTTCCGAGGTGCTATTAGACCAGACTCCATTTTTATGAATGACAATGCACGGCCACACTGGACTGGACATGTTCAGCAGCTACTGGAAAGGGAAGATATCACACGAATGGATTGGCCAGGGTTCTCCCCTGATTTAAATCCCAAAGAACATAGGTGGGAGGCTTTGAGGAGACGATTTGCTGCACGATTATATTCTTTGGGAAGCACCCAACATCTGAAACAAATGCTGAATCAGGAATGGGACCTCTTACCTTGAGAACTGTCGGGCAATCTGGTGCTGAGTATGGAAAGACATAATATTGGCATAAAACCAAAATTTTCAACTTTATTTAGATACATGAACAAAATTCGTAAACATTAAATATATATGTACTTTTTATTTTATATTTCAGTAATGCTGAAAATCAACTGTGGCTCGGAAATTCGAATTGAAATGAAGCCCCTTTCTTTCCAAATTTGTAAATTAATTTTAATAGAATAAATCACTTTTGTTTCCAAATGGTTAAATAATCACAAAAATTTTGCCTGAAATCAACAGTATTTTGTATCTTAAACTTGAGTGATGTGATGTATTGTGATTTCTTATTATTGCCGCACTGAGAACCAACATTAGGGATATTGGTGATGGACCTCGTAATTTTGAGTCTCGATCAAGTGATGCGGGTGAGCCCTCAGTTAGCTCTCCCTCTCCTAACTTACAGAGCACGCCATCAGAAGTCCTGGGACCTTAATAGATATAGAGTACATCAGTCCCGCTACATGGCGTCTTTTTAGTGACATCAGAGCTCAAACCCTCGATTCGACAAATATAATGTAGGCCGTGAGTTCGCTACCATAACCACTAGGTATGGTTACACCTTAAATTTGGAATGAAATGGAGAAAAAAAAGTAATAGAAAAATCTTGTAAAAAATAATATTTATTTATTTGGAAAATTCCTAATTTAGCGTACTTCTTGGCGCGTTTTTAAAATCTCGCCAAAGTGGCGCCAAATGCAGAATTCTCAAAGTAGTAATCGAGATGGCGTTTTGACCATTGGACAAAAAACATGTTAACTGCGAAATATAGAAAAACATGAGCCGAAGCAGTAGAAATGTTAAAGAAACGGCGAAATTTTATCCAATAGACAAAAAACATATTAAATCAGCGTTTTGTGGCAAACATTAAAATAAGAAATAGGGTAGATCTCAATTTCACTTAAAACAATAAAACTTAGATAAATATAAACTGCTGTTTGTAGAAAATGCAACACCATGAAGGAATCATCAGAATCAAATGAAATTCGCAGCAAATGTCAATTATAGGATATTATGCAAATTAATAAAGTTTCAGAGCCATCGCGCGTGCGCGGCGCGCGCAGCGCCCTCTGAATTGATGCTGAAAGCGTATAAATAAAGTGCTGTAGCGGGACGTTGAAAAAAGTCTATGATTATTTGTTAGTGGCAAACGTTTAGTGAGACCTGAGTATGCCTCCACGACGGAAGAATAAGAAATTCAAGCAACTTACGGAGTTTGAACGAGGGAGGATAATCGGCCTTCGAGAAGGAGGATTTTCCTATCGCGCAATAGCAGCTCGTATGCAGCGGAACAGTTCCACAGTGATGCGAGTTTGGAAGCAGTGGACCGACGAGCACCGAACAACTCGAAAAACAGGCACTGGACGACAGAAGGTGACGTCAGAGCGCGATGATCGACACCTGCTCCGCATGGCGGTGAATGATCGCACAGCTTCCTCCAGGCAGCTGGCAGCACGTTGGTCTACTGCTACAGGTGTACAATTGTCGGCTTCGTCAATTCGTCGTCGTCTGCTGCGCCGTGGATTGCGTGCAAGGGTGCCTTTATACAGGATTCCCCTCACGGCGAATCATCGACGGCTGCGTCGGCAGTGGGCTCTTGAGCACAGAGACAGGCGAGCTGATTGGCACCAAGTTGTCTTTTCAGATGAATCACGCTTCAATTTGTGGACCCATGATGGCCGTGTTCGTGTTAGACGTTATGCCGGTCAACGCTGCCTTCCTGAGTGTATTATTGAACGACATAGTGGTCGAACACCCGGAGTTAAGGTCTGGGGTGCGATTTCGTATCATGGACGATCCAATTTGATACGAATTGAGGGTAATCTCAATAGCAACAGGTACGTCCGTGAAGTGCTACAGCCCGAAGTCGTTCCTTTCCTTCAAGGCATCCCTGGAGCTATCTTTCAGCAGGATAATGCACGCCCACATGTTGCGCGGACTGTTCGAGACTTCTGTTCAGCACAACGCATGCAACTTCTTCCTTGGCCTGCTTATTCACCGGATATGTCGCCTATTGAGCACGTGTGGGATATGGTTGGTCGGCGTCTCGCTCGTGATCCGCGTCCTGCAGTTTCCAAAGACGAACTTTGGTTGCGCATACAAGCGATATGGAATTCTCTTCCTCAAGCAGATATTCAACATCTGTTTGACTCCATGCCACGTCGTATAGCAGCACTTATTGCAGCGCATGGTGGCTGCACCAAATACTGATTTCGGACGCTTAATTTGTTTCTTTTGTTTTGAAAATTTCATCATTTATTTGTATCAGTACAAGTCGTTTCTGCATTAAATTTCATTTGATTCTGATGATTCTTTCATGGTGTTGCATTTTCTACAAACAGCAGTATACTTAAGATTGTATAAAATAAATATAAGATTTTTTTCAATACATATACTTATATATAACATAACTACGAAATGTTGTAAAAAGGTAAGAAAATACGGTGAAATTATGACCGAAAGACAACGTATTATCATTCACAATGCTTTCTTCGGCATTAATTAAATTAGTAATAAATAATAAATTAAAAAGTAAAATAATTAAGTAATATAACTAAATAAATTAAAAAATAATATAATTAAGTAGTATAACTAATAAATAATATAATATTAATAAGAAATATAATATATAAATAATATAGAATTAGAATAAATCAAATATAAATAGTATAATATAATAAAAATAATAATTAATAATAAAATAAAAATTAATAAGCATTAAATTAAATCAAATATAACATAAATAGTATAATATTAATAACAATTAAAATAAATCAAAGATAAATAGTATAATATTATATAATTGAGAATTAAAATTCAAATATGTATAGTATAATATAATATAAATAAGAATTAAAATTCAAATATATACAGTATAATATAAATAAGAGATAAAATTAAAATATATAGAAATAGAATAAATCAATCGTCAGAATAGAAACGAGATCCCCTTTCATAGTAGAGTTACCACAAGAACAAGATTTTTACGACTTTTTTGGATGGGTTACCAAATTGGCAATTTATCGCCTTTTTGATTTTTTCCCAACCGCCGAGAAGTACGCCAATTTAAGATCCACCCATTTATTTAAATTAAATTTCTCTTTATATAAATATGTTGCTTTATAGATATAAATATCTTGCTAATAGAGAATAACTCATTTTCAATAAGTGTTTTTCTCTTTAATTTTCAAGACGCATTTTCCAAAAATATTAGTGTGACACTTATATCCCGTATGATACTTATTTGCGAATAACAATTTGTCTTTCATTCTGTTGTTACATAAAATGCTTCAAAAGAAAATAGCACATAAGATGGTTAATTACTTCTCGGAACTAATGCAAGGAATAGATGAAGAATTAGTTTTACTGACAATTTACCCCAGACATTCCTTCCCAGACACTTATTCGTAAGAGCTGGGATTAACAATATTATCCCCTACATCAAGAGCAGAAGAGCAAAATGAACGAAATAGCAAGCAAGTGTAATGAAATAGAACTCCAGTTTTAATTATGTGTCCTGATGTTGCATACATAAATTGACATTCTTCCCCTTCGAGATTTTGGTTTTACGACAAGTATAAACTATATCTCAACCCCCAATCAAACATTTGAAAGCCTGATAAAAAAAAGCGATTGATTAAGAAAAGCTGCGTTCAACTGATTTTGTAAATTTCTCTCTCTTTTCGTCTGCTTAAAGAGATATTATTTTGAACGTTTTGTTAGGTTAGTGGTATTTTGGATGGTAAAGAACAAAAATTAGTTGGACCGCTTATTATTATTTTTTCTTATGTTTGAGAGCTTATGATGATCATGTTCATATTTGACAAACAATTTCCAAGATAAAAATTTGATCGAGGGATGTGGGATGTAATAGTTAAAATATCATAACGTATTTTAATAATATCCTCTTCAAAGGGTTAACGAAAAGTTTTAATTATTACTAAGATATACTGAGATGTTTTGGTAAAGTGTATTTTGCATATTAACAGATTCTTATGTAAATAATGATGTAAACTACAATTATTAATGTCTATTTGTTTAGTTTTAGGAAGCCGTAGATTGAAAATGCCTATCCTGTGGAGAAAGTAGAATTCAGTCTATATTCATTTCGACAATGATGACTTTAATATGTCAGGAAATGCTAGGAGAAAGGCATAATTCAGGATGGTGATTATGTAGAGAACTATAAAGAATAATAATTCAAAATTAAGTATCCATTCCGAATATTTTTATTTATAATCATATATATTTAAAGAACTGCGAGTTGTTATAATTTATGACTTCCTGAAACCATATAAATCCCCATCAATATCTGCAATTTAGAACATTCTGAACAAAATAATTAATTAACGTCCACAATACATTTTGTCCAGATATCTAGGTAATTTTTAGTAATAAATAAAACTTAATAATATCCCTTCGCAGTTTATAATACAGTTATAATGATTTCACATTCATTTTTAAAAGATATCTCATTTTTCTAGTAGTATCTGTTGATAATTAATTTTACAATTACGAAGATTCTATCCTTCTAAATTAATAATCTTCGTAAATTAATTTTCATTTTACTGTTGATTTTACCACACTGACTTCTAAATTTGTGCCTTGTGCTGTATTTTCTATTAAAACCGAAAATGAAACTCTTCACAACCTTCCAATTCAGCAAGGTTTGAATTTTAAAAACAAACATCAACTGACACATTTAATCAAAACTTGAATTAAATCTACTATTTAAAACATGTTTCCCCCGTATTTTTGTGCATTTATACATTATCATTATTCTCATCTTTATTTAATTCGAATAATAACTGCTAATATTTTTACAATCACTTAGAAATCTTTCTTCCATTCAAAGCACGTTAAGTTTATTGCTGTCAGCTTATTTCGTCATTTGTGTTTGCTTGATCGCATTTTGGACAAAAAATTATATTAACCTTAATTTTATTCGTGTATTTTTAAAATAGAATTTTCTAACTCCATAACAGAAACCAGGCATAAGCTTGAAATTCATAGCCTCAGTGTTTTAACATACCTTTACTCTAAAATAAATTGATTTTTTTTCCTTATTTCGAAAGAAACTGTCCTGTAATATGTAATTCTCATTTAAATAATTTTATTTACATAAATGAAACGATTTTAAAGCTTTCTTTAAAAGCTTACGATTCTCTCAAAATATTTAAAAATTTACGATTTTCGAAAATCAATTATTTTTTTTTTAAAATATTTTGTTCATGAGAAAAATTAATCAGTGAAATAAACTGGGATAAACAGTGCTTTAAATTGTAGGGGACTTAGACATAATTAAACACATTAAAGCATGATTTACTTTAAAAAGCAGAGTTATAAAACTTTTGACTTTCTGCAGTTCTATATTAGCTTAAATTACCTTTTAGATCACTTTTTAACGTTGACATTTTTATACACTGTTAAATACGTTTACTCGTAATATATCTCGCTTCCATATTTAATCTTGAAAAATGAGACCGATTGTAGCAAATGCTATTTAGAAGAATTCAATGCAATTTGGAACATGGCATAATTAGTACGATTATGAGAATTTTATCTAGCACAAAAAAAGCAGTTTCTCATATCGTCACTAGATGGCGTATAGTTGCTTTATACAGAACATAACAAACAGCTACAAAATTGCATCTGCCCACCCTGGGAAAACAATTTTCAGTATACTGCCCTCTATTGTTCGCTATCATCTGAAAGCATTAAGCTGTCTACTCAATTAGAATAAATTGTTTATACCTTAGACCCACAGACTATTACGTATTTAAGGTCGGAGGTATGCCAAAGGTATGCCTCGCTTTTTTATTGTCTCTGCAGGCACAATGATATGATTCTAGAACAGTGTTTATGCTGGATAGTACTACTCCATGCATTGCCTGTTGTGTGAAACAGGTGCTTCATTGCCACTTTAATACTGATACATTTATCAGCCTTCAATTTCCCATGGTTTGGCTAGCTAGATTCTCAGGCATGATTCATCATAATGTTTGGCTATCTACATTATAGATTTCGCCTACCATTAGCCCCATCGCAGATTTCTCGTATCATAAAAATGGTATAGCACACCATGTCTCAAACATTCCACACATTATACACTGCATTTAATCGTTTAATATGAGATTTTATTCTTCCAGATGATAGCGCATAGCATTGAATACCATACTGAGCATGTTTTACTAATATGAGGCTAATGCAATTTTGTTGCTGTTATGAAACTGTACTCGGCATCCAGTGCTGATTTTGAGAACTACCATTTTAGGTTAGATCGAATTCCCATCATCTCATTAAACCGTTCTCCAAATTACATGAAATTTAGCTGAATAGTTTCGGCCACAAGTTTTATTATAAATACCCAGTAAGTAGTTTAAATATTTTGCGTTGTTTCTGAAATGTTTTATGTCACAAAATCTTATATTATTATGGAAGCAATTATGTTGAAATAATAAATAACCGAATAGTAATTTTTCACATACGTAGAATTTTATTAGCTTTAAAATTGATTAGTTAATGTTAATTTATTAATAACAATTTATATCAATTTATTAATGGGTTATTTATAGTGCGTGTGCTTAATATTTAATAAGTTATCAATAAACTATGCAGTTATATGTATGGATTAAATGCATATAAAAATTGAGTAAAATATACAATTTAAATCAGTTTGGTAATGGATATGGTCTATATTATATGGTCTATGGATTATTTG
>BMAW01052620.1:3702-22362 GCA_019974015.1 Nephila pilipes | reverse complement strand
TGTTCCATGGAAGAAAGATAAAGTGACCTAAATGGTCAAGGAAGTGTTAAGAAAGTTTGAAGATAATTTATAATTAATAAGACCAATAAATAATAAATAAGGTAAGGGATCATAGAACTAGGTCTATGCACCTACATGTTGTAAGTATGCCTCAATTGACTAGACTAGAAAGAGTTATAAGTTATCTAACTATAAAAAGAAGTAACTCTAGGTTCATACATTCTATTATAGTGTGCTGGATTCTTACATTGCATTTGATATCTCCAGACGCATCAACTTTCGTCATAAAGGTTTCAGTAGGAAACAGGAATGATCAAAAAAAAAAAAAAAAAAAAAAACATTAACTCCAGCCAGCATTTGTCTAAACTAAGAGAGCACGCACTAATTCAAAAACATTCCTGGCGATGTGTTTTTTTGAGGTATGAATAGAATAATCATTAGAGGGAGAGTAGATTCTGTTCTCTTAGAAAATGGTTATGCCCGTAATATGTTTGCATCTATCATATCAGATGACTGATAAGAGGCGAAACTGCACTAGGATACTATGCATTTCTGACACTGAAATTTAAAGAAATTATCTTTTGAAAGCGTTATTTGGAGTTAATTGTTCAGTGATTATTTGATTTGCTAATTAAGCCTTTTTCAGTCTGATGAAAAAACATCTTTTTTACTCTCACAAAGAACCATAACATAAATCCATCTGACAAGTAATGTTACATTCCAGGCAACTAATGTAAATGTTCTGTTATTACAATAGTTTTTTTCTACATATGTTCTCTTTATAAACCCATTCTTGTCGCAAAAATTCAAACACTTCATAATACGTTGATTTTTATAAGTATAGATTTAAACTGGGATGATTATCTGAAATTAAGAATTGTTTCAAATCATAAAATAAAAAACTTTTCTTTTTTTTTCATTTAAATAACTTAGATTTCATCCTCGAAACTGAACATCCTCTGTGAATGAAATGTACAGACGTATTTAAATAACTTCCTAGAGAAACAGATACAGTTCAGGAAATTATTTCAAAGTAATCAAAAGTTCGTTTTAAAGGGCAATTAAAATGGTTTTTTTTTGAATAATTGGTTATTTTTTAAGCTAATCTTTTTAATAATTTAAACTTTTCTTAATTTTCTTCTGTCTTACGAAAGAATGCTGTCTTTTTTATATAAAAAAAATTAAGGAAAATATGGACATCAGTCTTGTGAAATGCTAAAATAGATCTATGGATTTGACAAAATCACTTAATAATATTTGTATTCATCCTACAAAATCATATTTATAACATGCTCTATTTATCATTCAATTACAAAACCTTCTTTCACATCATTAAATAAACAAGCAGGAACTAAGCAAGTTTACTTTTACAGTTATTCATTTTTAAATACTGTCCTTTATACTAACAATCAAATATTATTAAAAGTATTATTTATTAATGTTTACTACTAACTTATGTAGATTAATGAAATATTTGTAAATCAAAGAAAACTTCTAATTATATGTACTAGAACAGGGGTCTCCAAACTACGGCCCGAGGGCTGTCTCTCTCTCTCTCTCTCTATATATATATATATATATATATATATATATATAGTTGTTCTAGAACTTTATTTTAAGAAAAAGAATATTCTTTATCAGCTTTGTTATACATAATTCTTTGTAAAAGGGCTATAATATTTTTATAAGTATTTTTTTTATGTTCTCAAGCTTAATTAATGAACAAAATTAAGAATTTAAGAGGGTTTAATCATAAATTAGTTTTATTTAGGTTTAATCAATAATTTGTTTATTTTCAACATAAAAAAAGGTTAAATTTTCAAATACAGCGGGGAAAACTGCATTCGAGTAATGTTATCCTTTTAAAGAACGGTCTTACTTTCCATTATTAATCTTGCGTATGCATATATTTTATTTATAAATATTTAAAAACATATTACGAACATATTTAATTTTAGAGAAGTATATGAACCGGCAAGATAAGATCCCTTAAGAACTGAGAATAAAAAACAAATATAATTTCTAAATATAAGAGTTTCTTAAAAATAATTACTGTTCTTTTCTCATTCCTTACAAACATCTAATTCTACCTAAAATGATTATATGCTTCTTTATAGCCTTTTTAGATTTCAAAGACTTTGAAAAGTCTAAAATTAGCATGTTCTCAAATAAGTATCCTTAAGGGAAATATGTGTGCTATAATTTTTAATAAAATTGCTTCTGCTTTGTAATGAAAACTATCTTCTGAATCTTTTAGAGAAATTCTTGAAAATTATTTTCTCCGCAGTCCTTTTTAATTAGAATTACTTTCTTTTAGTGATGTATGAAAAATATATATTTGTATCTTTGTTGTTATTTAATTCAATTGTGTTTATGTATATTTTCATAATAATGTTATGTATTTTCATTCTAACGTTAAATTTATTTGCATATATTTAGCAAAATTTCAGTCATTATTGGTTTTCATTCTTTTGTGAAGTAATATTATGAAACTATAGCTTTAATTTTCGTGTAAGCTCGTTAAAATTTCAAGTTTAAGTATTCTTATAGGCAACTTTAATAACTTGGGATATTTCTTGGATACACAATTAATTAAATATTTCTGAAGGTAACCATTGTTTCCTCTTTTCGAAGTGTATTTATAATTTATACAATTTTCGTTTATTGTTGTTCCAAGCACCGTCTTTCCTATCAAAAGAAGGACACTGGTATTTAATATTGAAATAATTTAATTTACTGTAAGTTTTATGTATACATTAAACAAACACAAATTTTTATTTGTTATTAAGTATTCTCACATACAATAAGATTAAAGCTAAAGAAAAAAATTCAGAGTTCACTAGGCTTCCCTCTGTTACATAGTTCGACAAACTTTCACACATCTTAAGTCCATGTCATGCCTACGATCTAAGAACGGAGCCGATCTAAGAAGGAGGAATCAATTATTGCTCATTGGATTAGTGATTGGGATATAAAAAGGATGATATCGAAAAAAAAATATGATTGGCTGAGTTTTTAATCATGATTTCGTAGTTTTTTGTCGTTTCGGAGTTTTTATTCATAATTTTTTAGTGCATCTTTCTATATCTGTCCAGTTGATATGCTTAAATACTGTATTAAGATTTTCATTTAATTCTTTTCTTAATACCTTGGTATCAACAGGGATATTTATAATTTCTTCCAAAGAACATTTTTAAATATAAACAGTTTAATTTTAAGTGAATTTTTCTGACTAATGAAATCGCATGATACTAAATAAAGAATTATTAAAATTATTTTCTTGGCTTAAAATGTGTTGTGTGTTTCCTCCAAAAACAATTATTATCATAACATTCCTATCTTCAATCCAACAATTCACTAAATACCCTTTTATATGTACATTGCATTGTTCTCTTTGATATATTACTATTTTTTTTAAATGAGATACAAAGGCCTCGAATAATTTTTTCTGGTGGATCATTCGAATGTTACATTTTGAATTCAGTGGTTGACACCTCTACATATTATTTAATAAATTGCTTTTGATTTTTGGAATTAATTTTTTTTGTAAAACCTTCTTAATATTTTTTTCCGAAATTTAATACAAATGTGATTTAAAATCTTTATATGGAAGAGCGGAAAATATGTTTGAAATAGAGTATTTCTATGTTTTAATGATACTCTGTGATAAAGGCATGTTTATATATTTTATATTCAACTGAATTGATAGGTCAACAATTACAGCTTAAAAATTGCCCAGAATTTCTTTCCCGTATTTTAGTACTAAGCTGTGCACCATTGGATTTGAGCTTATGTATATAAATGGTTTTTTATGAATTATTACAAATAAAAAATATATTCTGATAATTTTAGGATTGTAGCTCTAAAAATGAATTCTGATGATACGACTAATACATTTACTTCTATTTCTTACCTCGAAAAATGGTTTACAAGAGGAAATTTAAAAATGTTTTGTTTCTTACATTTATATAATAATTGAAGAGTGATAAATGCAGTCACTGATATAATAATTTAAGAATTTAAAATGTCCACAGAACTATTTTGTTAATAAAATACCTTTATTTTTTAATTCACCTGCATGTAATTGTAAGATTAATCGCAATTAATTTCCAAACCACTATATTATTGCTTGTCAAATTAAGTTACTTGCATAAATAACGAATTGAAAAGTCTATCTACACCTGTTTACAACTTTGTATGCCTTATTAGAAATATAGATTCACAGAATAAAATCAAGTTCGGCGAAAGAAAATAGCTCTCTGAAATAATACATGGAAAATAAATAATAAGATATCTGCACCACATTATAACTTATTAATATTACAAAAACCATGCAATATCGTAAGCAAAATAAATTCAGGTAATTTAATTTTTTTTTATTGTGATTACCTGCCAACAAAGTATAAATTGTAAACGTTTTATATTATTCAATTTCACACAAAAATATTTTCATTTTTTATTACTGTTCAATACAATAAATAATTTATGTAAATAGCCTAATAGTCTCATGTATGAATAATTTATATAAATAACCGAGCTGTCTCATGTGGTATGAATGTTTTATATAAGTAGCCGTATAATTTCAAGTTTTATAAATTATTTATATAAATAGCCTCTTCTGTCTTATAAATAGTTTATACAAACAGTAATTTATAAATAATTTATATAAATACCCTGATAGTCTTATATTTTGCAAATAATTAATATAAAACAGGAGAATATATTTTTTAAGTGCTAATGCATCAAAACGATATCATCTGCTTTGAGTTCAATAGTCCCAGCTCTTATGTTTCTATATAATCAACATCAATGCTATTCAGATATCCAAATGTAACATTCTTATGTTGATTGAGTCTATATAAACAAATTCTAAACTTTATTTCAAGATAGCTAATTATAATGACTTTTTCAAGTATTCCTCAATTAGAAAACTTTGTTTGATTTAAAACTTTTATCATATTTGTGGAACTGTTTTTATCTTAATAAAAATGCATCTTACTTAAAAAGAATTAACCGAATCATCAAAGGATATTAAAAGTAATACATACCGAAATTTCAAAAAACTCTTTTTAAGCAAATTTAATGCTCAAGATTAATTGAATAACCTTAATTTATTAGACCTGAATTATTTCTTTTTCGTCAAGAATCAACCTGTTCCTCGCTAAAAATAAAACATTCCTCAACCTGCAAAATTTTTCCTCAATTATAAATGTTTTACAACACTGTGAGCTATGGCAGTTCAAACAATCTTTTTTGCTTCCAAAGTCAAGAACATGGAATATTTCACAGGTGTAGAAATTAACTTTACTATTTCCCTTTTCCTGTGCTAATAATTGAGTTAACTTCAATTGCAGAGTGAAATGAAGTTTTCTTTTATAATTCTCTCAGAAATATTAAGTTGATTGCCCTCAAGGAAAGAAGTGGAATTCTTAATGGATTTAAATGTTGTCCTAAAAACAAATTCCGTTTATGATTACAATGCTAATTCCTTGATCTGTGAGTCTTTGTTATGGTAATAAGGCGAGGTCGAAAACACAAATTGATGTGGACTGAGAAGTTAAAGCGTCAATAATTGTGTGTTAACATAATTTTCTCTTAATGTCCTCAGATCAAATATATTCTTTTTTTCTTAAGAAAAGTTTGTAAGCTTTAGTCTTCGAGTTAAATTCAAAATAGTCTAAGATGAAGAAAGTCGTCACGCTTCTTCTCTATATTTGAACAATTTAAAACCTAACTAACTAAACTTAAATGAACTGAAATAATCAAATATTTGCTGTTGAATAATTTTATTCTATAATTTACTTAATGCAATGATGATTACAAATGTTTACATGGAATTTGAATAAAAACTAATGTATATAAAAATTATAAATTGTTCCATGAAAAGTTTTGCTAACAGCAAATTTAGCCAATAGAGATGCTAACTTTTTTTAAAAAATGGTTATTATATAATTCAATTAAATATTATAATTAAAGCAAACGGTACTATATATATATATGACAACGGATTGGAAAATTCGTTTATTTATTATTTCAATAATTATTCACTCACTTATTCACACGATTATTCATTTATTAATTCACTCATTCATTCGTTCTATTTATTTTGATCATAAAAGATTTTCAGAAACCACTATTTTACTTGGGTTACTATTGTATCATTAACTCCAATAACCCCTTGAGTGATTAAAACAATCGGAGGTGAATTACTCCTATTATTCCTCTAAACTTCCTTGACCAATATAAAATTTATTGATAAAAAAGTTAAAGCGCACTATTCGTGATTTAATTTCTCTTCTTACTATTATCGTTCAATTATTGTAAGAACAGTATCAATAATAATGATAATGCTTAAAAAAGTAACTACATAAAACGACATAATGTTTTGAAAATATGTTAATTCAACCTCATAAACTCGTATGATTTATACCATTAATAATATTAAATTTTTTGCAACATACAGTCGTTCTACTATAAGGATTGATTAAAAAATAGTTTTTTTTACCAATAATACTTCGAACGCCATAATTCCCTTTAATTTTCACTCGATTAAAAAATGTTGTACCTGAAAGCGACATTTATCTTCCAAGTAATGCATTATTTACTTTGTAGCGTAGTCTACATCCTATTCTACACACTTGGGCAACATGTTAATAATCAACAAGCACGTTGAAGAAGAATTGTGGCAGCTGTTATTGACACTGGACTTAAAGAAAGTTTTCACTTCGTTGTCAGAGCGAAAGAGAGATTCTTTAAGACGCTCTTTAATCCTCTAAGGGTCTTATTTTTTGGGTAAAGCTATTCCTAAAACGATCTACGCCTAACTACCATATCGCGAAAATATCTTTTTTCAAAAATCTTTGAAGAATAATAATTCTTTTATTCCTTCCCCTTTTAAGACGCTGGTAGTCGTTAACAACCTCATGGAAAGGACATTTGTATTACTGAGTTCGAAGTCTTTATCTGTAAGTGAATGAGTAAGTAGTAAGTAGTACAGAGGGAGCGTGACCTTGGTCAAACGTTGTTGAAGAAGTGGGGCTTTCTAATGAGCGATAAAATTTCCTGTCTGCATTCACAGAGTCGCCGCAACCGTTCCCGATTTCCTGATAAAATGCTTAACTATTAAGGGAGGGGAAGGAAGTTTAGCAAAATATTTGCAAAACGAACTGCAAAGCCTCGTTTGAAGAAGAACCAAACATATTTTATGTTTGGTTCCTTTTCGGCAAGTTTATAGCCAAACGGAATGATACATTGAGCCGCTTTATGGTGGATCTCGAATGGGAGAGATGGGATTATATGCGCATACCCTTAGAGCAGGGGTCGCCAAACTTTTTTGATCATCGCCCCCTTTATAATTTTTCGAAATCTCCATAGACCCCCACAAAGGTAATTTTCAGGTAATTAAAATAAAACTATATATTAGTCTAAATATTTAATAAATCAGAAACAGTAAGTAAAGTAGCTACAGATTTTTTACTTCTTAATGAGATGAGTGTGCCTGGTGTTTCTTGGCAAGGTTCGCTATATTGGGTTCGAAATTAGTCAATTTTAACCGTAAATCCCCTCGAAGCTCCACATTTAATTTATTTCTGTTTTTAGTTAAAATTGAATTAACGTGACTGAAACCGGCTTCAACCATATACGAACTTGGAAACGCCAGCATAAATGGCTGAGCCATTTCGTAAAGTTTCACATATTTTTGGTCACAAGGTCGTAAAGTTTCACAAACTGGTCACAAGGTCAAGTTGTGACATCACGGTAAACATACGAAAACACATAAGGAAAAAGGGGGCAGATTGTTTTCTGATTTATTATTTTATTTTCTATAAAGAATATAATATTAAGTCAATTATAAAAATATTTTAAATTTTTACGTACGCAGTTAGATATGTGTAATTTGCGTATTAAGAACTGTTTTTCCTTCGAGTCCCAATAGACCCCCATTCGACCCCTTGGGTCAGATAGACCCCTAGGGGTCTATATAGACCACTTTGGCGACCCCTGCCTTAGAGGGTTATACTTTAAAAAGAGCTGAAATTCTCTGGATAATACTAAATGCATTTTTCTAGATATTAAAGACACACTATTATTCATATCTTTTATTTTCCTATATTATTATTCAATATATTTAAAAAATAATATCAACAATATTAGCAATGTTTAAAAAGAGAGGTGGCCAACTTAACATTTTGAATTCTGTTAGGTCAGTATATATTAAAATGCAAAAGGTAAAATTGTAAAAAAAAAATGAATTTGTTTTCCAACATTTTCTTACTCGTAATGCATCAAGAATTACTTTTCCCTTGATATTTATTAATTTTTTTGGTCCTTTGGAGTCTTAAGTGGTACTCTCAATCACAAGTAGTATGAATGGATAGCATAACCTACGTATTAGCTTAAAAAGTAAGTTTATCTACACCTTAGAAAGAATAAGAAATTGCTAATCTCCTTGGGAATAGAACGGTCGGATTTCTTGGAGTCCGAAGCAAATTATTTGGATTCCTTTTGGATTGCTGTAAATTTGTTTCCTTTGGCAGGTATTGCGGTCATTTAGGAAATTTATGTTCCTTTAACACGTCTCTTTATTTAAGAAAATAAGAGACCTTTCAAATATTCTTGTATTCAAATATTTTTTGCTCCAGCTTAAAATCATAGATACGAGTAATAATGACCGAAGACATCTGATTTCAAATTCATTTAGGGAATGAACAAAAATGAGTTAATATACCTAGAAAACTTTTAGAACTGACTCTTTCTTTTCCTAAGAGTTTTATACTTCTCTCGAAAATCTTAAGAGTCGGAAATCGTTTTGGAAATCAATGGAAAAGTATATCAGAGAGGCGTACACAACCACCTTAGAACTGCATCTCAAATAAATGTAATTCGTACTAAGCAAACCTTTTTAAAATATAACATTATAATATCAGAAAAAAAACTTCCACTATTGTATACAGTATCCTTTTTCTTTTTTATTTTCTCAGTTACTTTAATACAGCAGAATATTTGAAGTTACACCTAAGGAATTGGATTGTATCAGTTAACTTACAAAATGTGGAAACGTACGTACATTTTGTTTCCATTTTTTAGTAGCTAAGAAGTTTTGCTGCTATAGAAACACTACTTAATAGCTTATATAACATTATTGCAGTCAGAATATTTACTTATTTCTAATAGCTAAATAATTCATTCAGTAAAATTGGCGTAAATTCATTGTTTAAGTTTTGTATTATATAAAATGTATATATTGAAAAAAAAACCTTTCACTTTTCGTTGCATCAAGTACCATGTCTTATCAGTTTTTCCATTAAAGAACACAATTTCATAAAAAAAATGTTTAATTCTTATAAATCCATGTTTATCTTAATTTAACATGCTGAACAGAATTCGTGTGATAATGAGCATAATATTATCTTCATTCGTCTCATTTATATAGAGATAATATATTTCATAGTTTTTAATTTAAAAATATTTCGTAAAATGTTACATAGGTGAAATGAAACAAATTAATTCCTTTTTAGGAGATTTCAAATGCATGAAAATATATTGAGTTTCTATATTAGTCAACATGAATTTGTGTGAGACATTTATACGCGTAATTTGAAAAAGTATAACATATTCTATACCATAGATCTTCAACTTGGGTTTTGCTGAACCTTAGGGTTTCCTGGAACTTTGACAGGGGTTCTGCAAGTGATTACTATTTGCTTAATCAAAACGCCAAAATTTTAGTAAAATTTAAATTTTTATAAAAGATGGAAGTCTTAAGAGCAGTTTGCTTGTACAAAGAAATATAAATACATGTTTTATGGATAAAACAAAATTTTATATTTGTAAAAGTCACGCGCTTCAATTACATTAATAAAAATGCATTAGGTCACATATTAGTCTACGTTCTTTGGCTCACTCAATAAATCTCAAATTGTTATATCGACAGACACTAAAATTTAGTCAAATTGATGTAATGCATTTTTGGATTGACATTAGGGAAGAATATCATGAAAGTACCAAAAGAGCTGTGAAACATCTAATATCATTTGTTTCAACATTTTCATGTGAAAAAACTTTCTCTTTGTTCGCTGCGACAAAAGTAAAATGCAGAAACAGATTGGATGCCAAATATGACATTAGGTTGCAGATTTCAACAATTATTCCATACTTTAAAATACTTTGAAATAAAAAAAAAACAATCAGAGCTAAGTGATTAATTTTTTTTTTATAAATTTGCTATAATTTAAAATATAGTGGTTTTTGTTTACTATTGATAGTATACATTTTAGAAAACCAAAACAAATCTCAATAGCTACCTTTCCATTCATTATCTTATTAAGATGATTGTATTGTGACAAAATTAATTTGCATTTATAATTTTGTAAATTTGAGTAGGATAAAGCTTTCATATCCTATGTTTTCTGCTCTTTGATCAAGAGGGTCCTTGAAGGAAACGGTAAGCTCAAAGGGTTCTCTAAAGTATAAAAGGTTGAATATCCATGTTCTATACGATAATCAAACAAAGCTCGAATTACGCAGATACTTAGAAACACAAGTCTATTACATTACAAAAAGGAATTTCACAATTTTAAAATAAAAAGTCTTTCAAATTCCAGAAAAGAATAAAATTAAACTATTAAGTAAAAGTCCAACAATTATCTATGATAAATAAAAAAAGGATTGTGATTAGGACTGTTATTTATTATAAAATAGTAAGCATTGGAAGTAAATATGAATAAACTTTTACTTTTATTAAAATGTTTCTAAGTATATATTAAAATAATCACCCGTGACATCATAAATTGGCATTAAAATATTAAAATAAAGTTATACAATATTATTCAGCTTTAATAATAATTTTAAAATATAGATACTCAGAATTAGATGACTGTGATTTATATCTTACGTTCTTTTGTCAATAAATGCTGAGTACGGGGAAGATTGTTACCTACTTAGCCGGCTGGTAGATCTAAGTCTTTTGATCGGGCTCGATTCCCTTAGTGTTAGGTATTTTGCCTTAGGTATTTTGCCATTGACCCAATGTTGCTTTTAATCACGAAATCAATAAACAATCATTCAAAAACTATTATTCATTTAAAGTTTTATTCACCTTATTTTGTTGAAATTTTAATTAGAAAGACACTTAGATAAGAGCGTGTAATATATTGATTGATTGATAAATTCTGATTGATTACTGATTAACGAGCCCTTATAAGCAGCACGAGATCTATTAGCAACATATTTAGTAGTACTGAACCTCGTTCAAGTAACGATGACACCAACTGCCTGGTATCTCCCTCTACAAACTTCCGCATCCAACCTTTATGAGAGCATGCATCACCTTCTCTTATAACGGATTTTAGTAGAATCAGGACTGAGACCTTCGAATCGATGAAAAGAGCACCACCAATCTAGAGTTCGCAACCATAACCACTTAGATACTGCTAGATCTCCCATATTTCAAAGTTATACATAAAAAACAACATTGGAAATATTTACAATTTTGAAATTAGCATCAATAAAATATATCCTAAGAACCTTAAATTAAAGTATTTTTAGCATCATACATTTATCTCATAATATCTATAATAAATGGTTTATATTAACTTTATGTGAAAAACGTATTTTATTGCTTTATAAAATCATATTACAACTGACATCCATAATTCAATTTCTGGTGTCTTTTAAAGGTGTTCGCAATCAGTGGGAAGAAAACAGGTACTAAAAAATTTAAAAATAATTTTTGCAAAATTATGCTGTCATAAGCATTTTCCCTAAATTCATAAATTTTCTCAATTACTAGAACAACCAGAAAATTTGAGACTTAAGTGCTGATATCTTACAAATCATTTAGATTTAAAAGCCTTTTTATAGCTGTGGAGATATGTAGTTATGCGAGAGTAAAAATACATGAGCTCTAAATTTTCTTGTTTGGCCTTAAAACATCGAGAATAACGCTTTATTATAAGAAGAATTCCCTGAAGTAATGTGCTTACCCTTAAAGTAAAAAAAAAGAAGGAAAACAAAGCTTAGTTATGCCAGCCACATTCTACGGTACCACCAGAATGAAAATACAAAGCTAAAATTTTATGGCCGAAACCATGTTTTGGCAGTTGAAATTTATTATTCACTTCTAACGTTAAGGTACAATGGCTTGGGCATATCCTTTAATGGTATGTGTTATTACAGAATTAAGTGACTTGTTTTCTGACATGTCGTAAGTTGTAGAATGAAGTTGACCTTTCAATAAAATATTAATTTTTGTTCTCGAATTTAAATAAAGTGTCTCTCACTAGATTAATACGATCAATTCTTATGTCAAGTGGTGATTATATTATTCTAAAATTTGCTTTCTGAATTTAAAATAATGAAATGAATAGGTTTTTACATATTTGAGAGGAATAGCTGAAATAACAAAGGATTTTCTATCGTAACATCTCACAAATACAGAAGATTCAAATAAGTAGTCTGTTACGCTTTTGTACTCTGCAAAATAATGTAAAATCACATACTACGTAAAAATGTTTATTTTAAGAGAGAAAAATTCTGATGCAAGAGTTTATATATATATATATATATATATATATATATATATTCATTATAAAATACATTGGTTGGAATGCAATTTTTATGAGTATTATTGAATATGGCTGTTATTCGCGTGGCAACCCTAAAATCAGCATTCTTTCCCCCCCTTCTTCAGTTCTGGATTATTGCGCATGTGCAGATATTTTAACACATATTTGACGAATCAGAGGGATCTTTTTGAGCGAAAAATTCTTACCACTTTTTTAAGCAACCAGAGGTTTATCCTTTTAATTTGTATCTAGAGAATGTTTTGAAACTATTACTGGTTTGTTAATATTTCCGAAAAAACACTTTAACTTTGAATATTATCTTTCTATATTCGTTTTGTTCCTCATATATTTTACATGTTCTCTTCCAAGTCCAAATATCAATTAAAGCTGCTGGAATGAGTACTCCTTCCCAGATCTTCTCGAAGTGGGCTCGGACAAATGATTCATTGCAATGTGATTCAACCCGAGCGTAGCTCAGACTTATATGATTTTAGATTGCGTAGCTGGCATTTCGCGAATTATTTTTTACAAGCTTCCATGACCTTTTTTGACTTTTTTAAACCATTAGGTGTAGTATAAAGCAACTTTTCTTTATCTCAGACTGAAAGAGGAGGATTTTAAAGTCTATTTCATAGAGGTTATGTTAAACTTCATACATAATAGTTATAGATATTTTTAATAGCAAGCTCACAGTCTGATCATATTGATTAGATTATTCTGACTTAGATGATGTTAATAATCAATATCAGAGAGAGAGTTATATAGATATCTCAGAATAAGACTCTTCTGATTTAGAATTTACTTATATTTTTATTTCTGTTTTTGAATTTTGAAACATAAATCATGAGTAAATTAAAAATTGAAAAATACCAATGAGTTGAAATTTCCTATAAAAAAGGGAGCTATCATCTTTTTCTCATTTTGTGCCACATTTATCTGAAACACAAAAAAATTCTTATTTCAGCTGAAAAGTAATTCAACTCCGTTTTTCATTGTTCAAAGCAATACACAAAAGAGAAATAATCAACCAAACTTTTTAAGTCAATTTATTTTATCTTTGTTTAATCACAATCAATAAAAATTAAACATAATTCAAGTGGTTTTACTCACATTAGAATTCCAATAAATGTATCTACTCATCAGATAAACTCTAACATAAGACTTATAATTAGTGTATCTGGTTCAAGTAGATTTCTAGCCATGAGAGCCGATTCAGATATTCGTGTTCTGACTACTTTCTAATATTTGTTCCATTCTTTATAGAGAACCTGTGACTTCCTTTATATCTTCTTCATCTACATCTTTATCTTATCATTACACTTCGTATATAGTAATTTTACATAGCATATATCTCGGAATTGTTAGAAGCACAAGTTCTCATAACATTGCAGTAAAGCAGCTCCAGATGTCTGTTAAAGATAAATGAGCGTAATTGCCCATCGCAGAATAATTAGAATATTTTGTACGAAGTCTGATGGCGCAGTTTGCAGTAGTTTGTTTTTGCATTTATCACACGTGACCCAGATTTGATAATTTAAAATTAAATGGGAAAATTGAGTATATGTTTTGAATAAAAATAAAACGTGTATGTAAGCATGTAAAAGAGTTTTTATATGCTTTATATTTCAGTTAATTTGCGTTACTTCAAAAATGTAATTCATTAGGCCAGTGGTGGGCAAATAACAAAGGACTAAGAATTTTCATGGTCTGCCAACACAGACAGAAAAATCAGCTTTGAACTGAAAAATCCTTCACGGTCACACTAGGTCCATTTGCAATGCAAGCAAAAGAAAATAATTTCCAACGTTTTCCCTTTTTAGAAAAACACAAAAAACATGAAAGTATTTCTGCTAAAATTAGAGATCATATGCAATGTTTAGTGGATGGCGTCACAAGAAGATTTAGTATTTTTTGAAAATAGAGCTTAACTTCGTTTTGCTCTCTTATCCCAACACTGCTGATATTACCACAACACCTGAGGAGCTGCAGCGTGAGCTTAGTGACATACAATTACGTCACATACTGTAAAATAAGTGTTTAATGTTGTAATATTATTTGACATTTACCATTTTTGTCTGCTGAACCACTTCTCAGTATGAAGAAATTCGTTGGGAAAATTCTCTCTATATTTGACACTAGATATATATATGTGAATAAATCTTTTTATGTTTGAAGATCAACAATAGTACAAAA
Organism: Nephila pilipes; assembly: GCA_019974015.1. NCBI lineage: Eukaryota > Metazoa > Arthropoda > Arachnida > Araneae > Nephilidae > Nephila > Nephila pilipes. The sequence continues at coordinate 7,603 of BMAW01052620.1, read as the reverse complement.
TATAGATGCTTTTTGACAGACGTTTACTTGGAAGCTGAGAATAGAATTTTAAGACGCAATCTCACTCCTGTTTTAAAAATAGTAGAAATGTGTGGAAGGGTACGTTTTTCTCTTCCAACTGGTTTTAAAAGTAATGGGCTTGCAGCTATAGATGATACGAAATTAACACAAAAATAAATTGAATAAGATTATAGCTATTTTATTTAATTTATGAAGCAATTCATACTTTGAAATACAAAGTTAAATAAACAAGGCAGTCATTTTAAGAGATGCGGCTCTCCACTAGTCTCCGCTTTCACAAAGTAGACCAAATGGCCAAATCAGTTGTCCACCCCTGCATTAGGAGATGGGAAAACCCAACTCTTTACAGATAAAAAACTACTTACTTTTTTAAGCGATTTTAAACCTTTTTTCAGAAAAACACTCAGACATCTATCACGCTGTCTTGTTTAAAAAAATACTTACGTATAAAAAAAAAAAACAAATTTTTTTTACCCATAATCTAGATATAAATTGAACTTGTATGGAGTTAAAAAAAAGTAGAAATCTTTTCAACAGATTAATATCCATTATATATTATTACGATTCTTTTTCTAAAAAGAATTAGAATAATTTCTTTCAAGAAGTTTTATTTTACTTTTAAATTTAAAATGCTGGAATATACAGTAGATGGAAATATTTTTAGATAATGTTATGAAATTACTTTAGACATTCCTTTCATATGAAAGCCGAAAAGTTCTCGTAAAATGAACCCCACTAACCCTGCTCACAATAAATCTTCCAATCTTACGCCTTTTCTTGAAAACTTTCCCTACCACAAGTTTCAATTTGAAATACGTTAAAACGTTCCTTAATGCAAGTTTTGGAGAACATTTTTACGGTTCGCTTGATTCAATTTATTGCGTACGGAATTATTAAAGCGAATACACTGCTGAGGAAATGGTATTTCTCATTTTTCTCTTCTTTAAGCCCCGAGTGACGTTCGTTTAGAATTCTTTTTATTGAAATCGACCTTTGTTCTCTCACTAAAGTAACTGTTGTAACCTTTAAAGCAAATTCTTTAATTCTATTATGTATTTCAATTTTGAGGCTGAGTAAAGTTTGTTCTAATTGAATTTTCCTCTTTTGAGATGAAAGAAGATAAATTAGAGAAATAAGATTATATATAAGAAATAGAGTTCAAATCTCAGAAAAGATGAAAAATTATGCATACAATAGCCGCATGCTTATTGAATCAAAATGCTCAGGAATCATCTAGTTTAATGTATTCTAATAATGTTAAATATTATATAAAAGATGTATCGATTCCTCATATAATTCAAAAAACATTTTAAGATAAACAATTATAGTTCGTAATTAAACAAGAAAAATTAGTTCATCATTTATTATTAAAAATATTAAAACAGATACTTTCATAGGAAATTTCTTCACTATTTAAGCAAATAGATATTTTTATTGATAAAATTACATTATTTATTAATTTTGAAAGTTTCATTTTTTTTTACTTTAATATATAATTAATTTTTTTTCTTTAGAAATTATTGTTGCTCTATAATTTAAAATAATTTAAAATAAATTATCTTATTCAAGATATTAAATAATTTTAATAAATTTGCAGTTTCATCTACAAAATGTCATGTAATGAATTTCATTAATCAACAAAATTAATATAGAAGGTTTAAGATGCTGGAGAATGTAACACACATATAGCTTTTTCATTCCATGATAATATATTAAATGTATAGAAATGTGTGACAATTTTTTAAAAATAAGTTCATTTTTAAGTGTGTGTTTTTAATGTGTATGATTCTTTAAGTGAAGAGGATTGTGTATTTTCTAAATTATTTCGTTTTCTTAAAATATAAAAATGTCACAAGTAAGAGATACTTATTTATATTGATGTAATTATGATATGTTTATATATGTTATAGTAAAATGACATGCAAAACATTTAAGTTTTTGTAAAACATTTTATTTGAAATGAATAATTTTTTTATGCAACTCTTTTTAAGCTGTATTTCTTGAATAGTGAATATTAAGAATCACATTTTTGAGACTATTTTATGTAATATATGAAATATAATATATAATGCTTTTATTCGATTTATTTTATAAATATTTTATGTCTAACTGTAATTTATATCTACATTTTAGATTGAATGAGTGTTATAGAAATACAGAAATATGCATATTTCTAATAATAATTCGGTTGGTTAAAAATAAATTTTGTAATCAAAATTTAGTTTTTATTTTGACAATTTCTGTCATTTATCGTATTCATTCATAGCTTTTGAGAATCTAAAAAGCTTTTGTAGTTTTTCTTTAATTGTATAGTTAAAGTACTTCTATCCAACTATTTGCGTATTAATCTCAAAATTAAGCTAAAATAGTAACCCAATATTTCATTAATGTTGATAATATGGTAATGCATAATAAAATATATGATTTTGACAGTTATAAAGGAATTCTTCTATCAAACAGCAAGGATTTATGAATAATATTATCCATGTATCTCTGACCATCCAAAATCATTTATATACATTTATATGAATTTGTAAGTTCACGCAGCCATTTTAATTTTAATACATGTGAATAACTAGGAGGTATCTAAAAATTTTAATTTGTTAAGAAACTACCAAAAGATATTTTGATATTTGATAATTTATAGATCTTCGTGTACATAATGTTGTAAATTACAGTTATTAATAGTGATTTGCTAAGTTACTGAAAGCCATAAATTGAATTAATCCATTCTATGAAAAAGATGAAGTTGAACAACTAAGTTCTACAATGGCAACGTTAAAAATATTAAAAATACTGTGAGAGAAATGTGATTAATAATTATATTTATATCTGTAAGGACCGAAAATTCGAAATACTCTTTGATATTTAAATATGAACAATTACTGTTTTTTTTTCATATACAATGATGTATACATTTTTGGTATCTACAGTAGATAAGAAGTCCTGATAGCGAACTCATGAACCAGCGCTGTTTTCGTCGAGTAGTAGGTCTGAGTTCCGATGCCTCTAAATACTTGCTATGTAGAGATGCTCATGTACGTTTAATTTAACGAAGCTCCAAGTCCTCCGATAGTGTGATAATTTAGAGAGAGAGGTCCTAATTCAGGTTTCGTCCTCGTCAATTAATTGAAGCTCAAAATAACGTAACGTATAATAACCCTAGTGTTGCTTCTGATTGTAAAGTTAATAAAAAGAATCCATGAATATAAAATTCTGTAAAAACTTTCGAAGCATTTGAACTCAACCAGATGATGAATAGTCCACATTAGGCATAACAAAAGTTAATATTTTCCTTGTGTACACACACATTTATGTATACATCTATATGCACACACATTTATATATATATATATGTCCAAAATTAAGGTCACAAACACAAGGTCTGTAATAAAGGGAGAAATATCTGGTTTATTGCAACAAATTTTGGCAAAGAGAGAAGATATTATTACATTATGAAAATGCATATATAGCAACATTACAATATGAAAAAAGGGAATAGTTAGTTAAGATACGGAAGATTGCTATATCAAAACCGGTTATATTGTGATGAGTTTTTTTTTTATATAATTTTATTTCCCCGTGTTACTTATAAGCAAGGGAAGCAAATAACTTTATTAATTCTTACCTTGTCTGTTCAATATTAATAAACTTAAGTTGACTATTGCGTAGTTATTTAATACGAAATGAATTTCTTTTTTAATGCATTTAACTACTACTTCATAAGAAAATGATACATTTTTATGATTTAAAGATCATATTTTTAACTAACCAGTCATTGTAAACGCTTAAAGACTTTTCTCTTTTTGTAAGTTCAAGGATTCTCAAATAGTTATATATATATATATATATATATATATATATATATATATATATATAT
>BMAW01052619.1:17790-123400 GCA_019974015.1 Nephila pilipes | reverse complement strand
ACGCCGTGAGAAAGTTGATTCAGCAGATTTTATGAACACGTGATCGCGTAAATTAAAGGATAATTTTGAATTGCATCAGCAAATAAAGATGAACTCTTTAATAATGGGTTTACTTAAAATATATATATATAAATAAATGTGTTTCGAATATACATCTGAACGCACACGAAAGATGTTTACCTGAAAGAAACCTTAGAAAACCTTTTCACGTTTCATGGACAACAAACAAAATCGACCGTGGTACATTTTCATTTTTTGCTGGCCATGTCAAACTCGCTTTTAACTCATGTGATCCCACTGATTTGAACGCAGTCCGTTCTTCTTTCCTACAATTCAAGGTCGAATTCATATCTTTTGAAAGCCTCAGGCAAGGCGCTCACGCTTCGCGGCACAATACCTTTGAATTGATAGGGGGAAATAAAGAATGGTATTTTCATTGACAGGTCGTCACGGATCATACAGGGTGTTTACAGGGAAACTGAACCCGAATTTCTCTAGAATGACAACAAAACAGACCTTCGATCGGATTGGGAAGTGTTATCCGAAATTGCGTTTTATGCATGATCGTTTGAGATCGAATAATATGAATATGAAATTTGAGACAAATAATATTATGCTTGGCTACTGATATCTGATTGATTGATTGATAAGAAGAGATAGAATTACCAGAATTTAGTTTGCTGATGAATCACCATAATAGTTTTTTTTTTTTTTTTTTTTTTTTTTTTTTCCTTTTCGAAAAAATGTGTAACTATTGTTGGGACATTTTATTCTAATGCGCTTCCTTCAGTGGTTTCCTCTATAAAAGAAAATGTTTATCGTCTTATTTCATTGCCAAAGAAATTTACGTACATTTAGGTCCATATGTTACCGAGACCTTCGGATTGATTACTCGCTAATAAACAAAAACGCCTTTTAAAACGATGCTACAAATTAAAGCAAAATTATCAAGTGAGTGAAATTAAATCGAATATTTTATCAAATTACGAAGTGTATTTATATATATAAAAAAAAGAATTCCTTAAAAATTAAGGATAAATTTTTACTTGAAAAATTATTGTCGAAAGAGAATGTGCCAAGGTTGGGGGAACTGTTACAAATAAGTACTTCGGAAGAAAAAAAAATTTATGTCATGTTTTGCTGTTGATTCTTTCAAATTTTTGTTTGTATCCGAAAGAAAAAAAAAATTAATTAGATATTAAATGAGAAATCTGCTGACAAAAAATTATTTACCATTAAATATGGTGAGAAATATATTTTTCCCGAGTTAAAATTCATACCGAAACTCTAAAAATAAGTTAATTTAATGCTCTATTTGGATCTCCAATTGAAATTTTCGGCTTTTTTCCTGTACTTTTTCGAATTACAAATAATTTTATCAATATGAAACATCTTAAAATTACTTAACTACTTATAAAGCCCTTGTTTTAGATTTTGATCCCAAAAACAACCGCGTATATTTTGAGTTCTCACAAATTTTTATCTAGCGTAGTGTGTAATTTTGAAATACGCATCCAATGTCCGATTTATTATTTAATAGCGAAAATAAAATTGGATAAAATTGCTTTTTCGCAAGAATCTGAGCTATACTTTAATCTACAAACCTTATCCTAATTCGGGAAATGTATATCTTTCCTCGATTTTTATTCATCAATTTTGTATCTTGAGAAGCCATTTGTTGTATCAAGTCTCTTAGTTATTAAAACTATACATAAGGTTCTTGTCTTCCAGCCAGTTTGAATTCGTGAATGTAATGTCTGCTGTAGTCCTCGAATATTTACCATTTTATCTATTTGAATGCAAAGAAGCGCATTCGAAAAAGAAAAAAATAATAATGAAGGTTTCTGCGGAATTAAATTTTTCACCTGATTTTCGAAAATATTTTAGAATAATTTTTAAATACCGGAAAACTCACAAAAAATATCATTAAAGTAAGGGTAAAAATATTTTTAAAAAATCGAACAAAATTCCAATTTTGTAATTCCACAAAAATTTTGTTTTTTTGTTCTTTCGGAAGTTTTTTTTTTTGCATTCAAATAGATCAATTAGCAAATATTTGAGAACCATAGGATTAACATTACGTTCACGAAATCAAAATGACCACTTTACGGGAGCCTTAAGTAATTTTGTATATGCGTGCCTATTTAAAGCCACTGTAGCCTAGAGGTTAAGGCAATGGACTCACAGCCGGCGATTTTCGTTGAGTCGTGGGTTCGATCCTTGATGCCATTAAAGACCCGCCGTGTAGCATGGGCTGATGCTCGTTAAATCTGTCGGGGTTCAAAGTCCTCCTGTTGGTGTAGTGTGAAAGTTAGAAGAGGGGGTGCCAGCTTAGGTGTCGTCCTCGTCGCTTGACCGAGGATCAAAATTACGAGGTCCGTCGCCAATAGCCCTCGTGTTACTTCTATTGCGATGTTAATAAAACCAAACCAAGCTTGCCTATTTTATTTTTCTTCCCAAAAATTCTTGGATAGATATATTTTAGGTTAAAATTATAAAGTTGCTTTTTTATTTTGAAAACAAACGATATTAGTTGTTGAGTTGCTTTAAATAGAAAACATATGCTACGTAGTAGAGTATTGCTGTCGTTCTGTGAAGCGTTCAAATGGTTAATGCTGCAGGCAATAATCTACTGATTGAAATTCAGTTCGTGGGATTTCATATATTAATGTATTGTAACCTTGGGATTAGATTCCCACGCCAATTTCAGCCTTTTTTTTTTAATGTTATTCGTTATTTGCAGCTTCTAGATCAATAAATGATGTTGAATAGTTGCATTACTTACGTACGCGATCTGTTGATAAAGTTCAGATTTAATGTACTGCTTTGTTTCGAAACGTGAAATTAATATGATCGCTTAGTATTTATAATATATCTATATTGTATTATTTTATATATAGTTTATATAAAAGTTGTTGATGAATTCGTAATATGATTGCAAAAGTTTCTGTTTTCCACTTCGATTTTGTTTAAAATCGTGTCTTTGCGAGTGGTTGAACTCCAAAATCCGCTCCATAAATATCAAATAATAATAACTGTGACTTCTTAAATATGAATGCATTTTGAAGTAGAACTAAAAAGCTATCCGTTTTCCTAAAAGAAAGTATGTTGCACAAAGCCTTATTTCTTTTTATTTATATTAATATCTGAAGAGAATTTTCAAAAATATAAGCGTAACTGGATCGAATATAGAAAATAAGAAGAAAAAGGGCGTAACATCGAACGAAATGAGCTCTTAAAGGAGGGAAAATTTTCTTCCTCTTTAAAATTAATATTTTTGGCACGAATCTGAAGAAACCAGATATAAATGAGCCCTCCATTATTTTAAAATTCATTTCTATAAAGATAATATTTTAGAAATTCTAATGTATATGCGTATTAAAATTGTTCTCTTCCATATACTGTTAAAACTTGCACATCAAATTACAAATTAATTTCTTTTGTATTTTATATTTTAAAAAGAACTTTTAATAGATAGAAACAAACTCTTTCAAAGGAATCACTTTTTTTGTTGTCTTAAGAAGTCATTTTATTTAACAAGATTGACGTGAGAAGTAACTATAGTTGAATTCGAAAATTGTCCCTTATTACTTACTTTCAATTTCTCTAAAAGTTTTATTTCAAAACATAGAGGAGTTGCTGTCGCGGTTACTTCCTAGCCATAATAATTACAGTAATTACTTCTTGTTTTCTTCTTAATTGCTGTTGTCTATCAGCAATGTACCTTGTAATTATTTCACTTTCATCCGTCATAGTTTCTTGAAATTTGATGTATGCAGTGAAAAGAAGTACTCTCTTGTATTTCATTTACATTAATTTTTGATGAATTATGAAAGTAGCCCTGTAATGCCTTGAAGCTATCATCTCTTATATATTGAATTTAAAAATTACTTTTTACAAAAGGTAACAGTAAATACTGGAAGGAACGGGGTATTGCAATCGATTTCCAACAATTCAATCACGAAACATGATTGTTTTTATTCCATTGGCATTGATTTTCACGGCTGCTGACTGTCATTCAAAGTCACAGACGTAACCATAACAGGATATCTAAGTATAGAAGGGTGAAAAATATAAGTATCGATTTTGAATTACTTTATCGATTATCTTTGTCGTATAAGTGTTCTCGAAGAAATATTATCATCAGTGGTGTAAAACTTTTGTCGGGTGAGTTTTAAGTTACACTCCATACCCTCTTTGTTAGCATTCACCTCATCTCCTGTCACTGTCCTTTTTATCACTTCACTAACCTGTTTTTATTTTTTTGCTGCAACACTAGTTCTCCTGAGCCATTCTTTCGCTTGTTCTTTGTGCAGATAAAAATCCCATAAATTTTCGCATGGATCTAGCAGATAAGAATCATTAGAATTTCCAGAATGGAAAACCTGCTCGCTACGTCACTTCCCCTGTTACGGCTTCGTCACTTCCCCGGCTTAGTTTTTCCTTTTTAATTTCAACCAAATGGGATGCGAGATCTGCTTGGATCCGCACTTGCATAATGCGGCTTAGAGCTTGTCAGGTGATATGTTTTCGGTTGTGTGTTTCGATAGTGCTTAGTGCTGCAAAGAATTGGATATCATTGGTTTATCATGGATGAAAGAAATCTTCACGTGTGTGATGTTGATCTTATTTTTATGCTGATTTGTGAATTTTAAATTGTCTTTCAAATGCATTCAGTGGAAAGAAATTTTTATGGTTTATTGGTTTTACCTTCGTAAATTGAGATTCGTTTGAAAATTTTTAAATGAATTTGTTTATTTCTGAGGACAAATTGAAATTCAATCCTTTGCTAATAAATGTATGCATTTTCCCCAATGACATTTAAATATGTGGAGAAAACTTATATCAGAACAATATTTTCATGCAATGCATTCTGAATTAAAAATATCGTATTAATCTAATTAATTCCAGTAAAAAAATTATGCTTCTAGTTATTATTCGAATAAAATTCGAAAACTCATTGAAAAAAATTTCTTTTAAAAAAATCTTACACTGAAGCCGTGCTTTAATGAATTGAAAGATAATTATCATGCAAATTACGGAGACTAATTTCTGTTCTACATTATGCTTGATGTCGGCAGTCTTAAAATCGTCTGTGCTTCTTAAGAAATTCTATGTTCTGTTGCGTATTTGGACGAATATATCATCCGCTTTCTCGCCCTGGAATATATTAAAAGTGCTCTGCGTTGTGCTGAGAAGCAGTCCGTTTTAAACATGCATGCTTATGATTATAAAACTAAGAATGGCGAATGGTTATATGGTTCTCAAGAAATTCTTGGGATTGAAGTCAGTTGTGATGCTTATTCGCATTTTGTGGATACGTGCGATATTTATGTTGGTAAGTATTTATTTTATTTGTGTGGATGGAAATGGATTGCAGTTTTTAAAATTCCATTTAATTTTAAGTCGCTGTAAAATGTTGATCGTTGAATTTTTAACGAGTTTTCTAATTGCATTTCTAATGTGCAACAAATAAGTTATTTTTGCTCATATTAAAGAATGGTTTTATTTCTGGAGGAAAGTTGAAATAATTTTTTGCTAATAAATGTATGCATTTCAAAGAATGGGAAGAAAGAATAAACATTACTATCATTTTTTCTTATAGAATTTTAAATTATCATATCTTAAGATACAAATTTTTTTCTAAATTTGTCTATTTCTTGTGAACTGGAATTAGAAGGTTCCAAAGGCTCTAATTCAAAAATAAGCCATGATGGTGAATTTATATGTTTCATTCTCGATGATAATTTAGAAACTTCTTCTTCAAACATTAAAACCTTAATAATTTTTTGTAAAAACTGTTTTTACTGAGCATATTATTTTTTTTATTTTATGTGAAAATAAAAAAAAGTTTTGCAAAGCTGTTCCAAAGCTTAAATTGGACATTTTATTTTTTTAAATTAAATAAAGTATTATTTGAACATGTCTTTTAAATTTCCAAAAATGTCAATGTCTATTTTATTGTATGACAGTATTAATCAAATTTCTACTTTGCGTTTTATTCTTATGAAATTTATATGAAATATCACCGAAATCAATTATAATAGTACTTCTTTTATAAGTTTCATCTCCTAATTTTTTAAATTTCGTTTTATAATTTTTATGTGTTTAGTATGTAGCGGGCAATATTATCCAACATTTGCATATTACATAGCGAAATTGATTAATTCACGTGTATGATAAATATTTAAACTATATTATTTTAAATGAATGCGATTTGAAGTATAACACTTCAAATGATAGTTTCATTTCATAATTCGAGTTCTTAAAATCCATTAATAATTTGATATTTATGCAATAAAAATTGTCAACAATTACCTTTATTTATAAGGCGGCATGTAAACTACTCAGATCTGTAACAATTTTAAAAATAAATTTTTTTTGCTTTATGAAAAACTTACTTTTCAATTAAATTGTCAATGACTGATATCTCTGGTTGAAAAATAGAGATACGTAGTATTTATCACGAAAGTTCGCTGCTTCTTGATAATGCTGAAAGCGAGTGCCGAACATCATATCTGTGTGAAACTAGAGATATAAGTGTAGCAATAAATAATGTCTGACACAAATGATCTAATGCAGCGATTAACGACCATTCCGATTTCGTGGATCACCTATAGTTCATATTTTTGACTATTAAAATAAGAGTAAAACTGTACGTAATGTTCTTAAAAATTGCAGTCTATTAATTTGAAATTCTCTTGGTTTTATTTGTTACAATATTACATAATATGATATTTATTGCTTCTTGTTTGAAATAAATCTACGAAAGCTAATAATAAATTATGTTAATGCCATTCATCTATCCAATGTTAAAGGAATTACATTGCAGTAAAGGAAAGTAATAAATTGAAAATTGCCAAATCCTGCTCAAATTTCATTCCGTAGCTTTGTAGTTGGCGACCATTGGTCCGAAACGTGCTTTCGAAAATTTTAAAATAGCAACTGAGATTGCAATGGAGAGGACTGGTGGTCAGGAACTCGTGGTAAAACACGTGACTAATAAAAGTCCGCGTGACTTTGCTCTCTCCCTTTCTCTTTTTGCCTGATTGAAGGCACCCATGCAAGGTAAATTTCGTTGCCTTGTTTAGGAGTACCTGCCATTGACCGCATTGTAAGAAATCGATTCGAAAAACCTTCAGTACATTCTCCTGAAAACATGCATTTAAATACTTTTTAAAAAAAACTAGACGATCAATCGGTGTGTTAGTTGATTTGCGGCAATGTCAAATAAATGGATTCGTGGACGATTGCTTTTCTCGTCCTGAGGCTATTGTTATATAACTTTTAATTCGCTATAAGTTATCTCCATCGAATGTTCGCATTATCTGGTGTGGTTATAGCTGATATATACGTTTATCGTAGTGCATTCATAAAATTTAGAGACATTTAAAATAAAAACTGAATGCTATTTTTTAACTATGATAAATTAAAAATCCATTTGGCTTTAAAATGTAGAAGGTGAAATATGGAAGATATTGTTGCAATGTAACCCGAAAATCAAATAATTCCATTTCGCTGGTTTAAATACTACCGTGTCATTCTGTGAAACAAGTATGCAACGTAGCTTGAATCTGGCTTCACTTTATTCAGTTTTTAGAGCAAACTTAATATGTGATATTAAAAAAAAAAAAAAAAAAAAAAAAAAACGTGTCGCTATTTTGCGAAAAATTAAATTTAAATTCAATGCAATGATATTCATTTTCAACAAATATCGACTGCATCAGACACAAATAATTACACTTTTGCAAATCATTTTTTTAATAAAAATCGCTTGTACATCATACACAATTACACATATTAAAATTATTTTCAACAGATACTGAGTTTCAAAAACTGACTGATTCAAATGGCAATGAATTGATGTTATACATAATGCTCTTTATAAGTTAATGAAGTTAGAATATAGTATTCATTTGTTTTCTATGTTGATGCATCGGGGTTTCTATTTGGATAAATGCTCCGAGTTAAGATTCTATTCTACATCAGGTGAAAACGATTATTTAATTTTGATAAAGATATCCAGTGTTAAAGTTTTTTTTTATTCATTTATTTTTATTTTTTAATATTAGACCAATCATTCATCTTCGATAGTGCGTATCGCATTTAATTTTTACAAATCTAAAGACTAGAAACAGTTTGTAGAAAAATGACGGTATATGAATTGCTGTTACTAAAAACAAGTTTATGAGATAGCATATTTTATAACGCTATAAATTTTATGTTACTTTTTCATGAAAGAAAAACGTGACAAAAAAATTGTTAAAAGCGACTTTATTCGACATTTTCATAAATTTAAGCTTATTCGTTAAACTGGAGATTATCCAGAGAATCATTGATTTAATCTGCACTTAATAATGGGTATAAGTTATCTACACTATCAGTTAATTATGTCGTAATTTTAAAATGATGTTTTTTTATATAAAAATATTCAATATGCTAGGCATTTCCCCCTAAAGATTGTGTATGTTTTTATTTTTTATTAAACGCATCCCTTTAAATAATTTTGATATGCTAATGTCCGAAAAGGATTGTGACTCATCAAGAAATTAAAGTTATCTGGAAGAAGTGATATATTGCGGCTTCATCCTTGACTATTCTTTATTAAAATTCATTCAAAATGGTTTTAATTCTGTGAACAATTGCTTTTCCTTTATCGAAATGGTAATTTCATGGTTTTTTCGCACGTTATGTGGCTATCCTTCTCTTGTAAAGTCCTATAGGAAAATCTCTTTCTTTCTGTCTTTTCCTGAATCACCATCTAATTTCTTAAAATTTATTGTGATATGAATGAAAATCAAAAGAAAATCTGTTCAAACTAATTTAAAAATAGCTTACTGTATAAAATATCCCTTTGTTAGTATAAAATTAGAAGTGTCAATAAAATTGCATTGACTTATTTACACTTGAACCCGAAAAACAGGTGCAGCAATGAATTTGAAAACTAATAAATCTGAGCTGAGAAGTAATAAACAAACATTTCAAATCAGGAGCGCACCTGTAGACTAAAATGACGTGGTTTCTTTTATATTTTAGTTGTATGTTTTGTGTGTGTGTGACATTTTCCTTGTTAATAACAGTAAACCTTTTCTTTTTCAAACTATTCTAATTTTAAATTCGAATGAAAAATGAAACCATTTTAAACTTCTATTATTTAAATTGTCTTTTAGCGAGAGTACATTTGATACGAAACTCAAAAATAAATAAATAAATCCTCCTTTGTTATTTTTCTTAACAGTGAAACGTTGGGAGCGAGTTTAAATGCCCTATATTATTGAGAGAGAGAGTTAGTTTGGGAATATTGTGGCAGTAAATAAATAAAATATGTGGTTTATTAATTCAAGGATATTCAAACAAAATTGTCTCGTTTCATTCTTTTTTAGAAGACTTATGATCAGTAAATAAAAAAGAAACACATTAAGTAACAATCAGGTTCATGCATATATATTCATCCATGTTTCAGAAATAATTTGGACCTATTGTATTCACTTGAGAGGCATTTTTCTTTCTTATCCTTTATATTCTAAGGGTTCAAAGGTGCCTGTAAATTGTATTGCCTGCTGTGATTTCGATACAGTTGCAAAGAGAGCGGTGAATTTCTTTTTGTTTGAAATAAGAATGATGACTGTTTTTCCAGTGGGTGTGTTTTTAATAATACAGAAAAAGCCTCTTGATATATTAAGGTTTCCCTGAAACCTGTTTGGTTTCAATTTATCATTGCTTTTCTTTTTTGCTGTTGATGAGCAAAATTATGTTAATAGAATATCCAGTCGCGGGCATGTATTTATATGTTTCGAGTGATGGACGTGTGTTAGTTAACACTGCTCCATTTCTCGGACGTAATGCTTTGTATACCTTTTAAAGAAGTGCTATTTTAGTCTTTGTACATAACGGATGAAAATGTCTATGAATATTAAAATGCTCTAAAATATGAGATTGATTTTTTTTAAAAAAATGTTTCTTTTTTATAACAATTTTATTATTTCCCACCTCAAATGCTGTGATAAAATATCCCTTTTAGGCGTTATTAGCAAAAACACATACAAGTCTTACCGGATGAATTTTTTCCAGATGTGTAATATAAAAGTTTTATCTGTTATTCAAGAAATTCAACTGTAAATATCTATAAAGTTTTTGTTATTTCACTTGTAGAAAACTTTTGAGAATGAATGAGACAAAATGCATTTTCTGTCGGATAGAGTCGTTTCGCCATAAAAACATCCGTCAATCAGAACAAGCAGATGTTTCTCATATCCTTTGTGGTTGCTCATGCTTGTCAATTTCTGTGTTGATATGCAGCTGGTAATTTTTCTGATTTTGGATTTGAGAGGTATATTAAGGAAAACAAAAGTGCTTTAACGAATGGTTCATTTAGTTTTAAAACGAGAAGGAATTCTCTTGGATGAAGATTCGGAACTGAAGGGAAAACGCGTGTTGCTGTAGGCAATAACTTTGAAAAGTTTGTGGATTCTGTGGATGTTGATTAAGGATGTCTGACAGTGTTGGATATCATTTCACCTTGCGATCTGTTTAAACGTAATCTTAATTAGTGTGCATTCCGAGCATCATATTGATATTGAATTTTTTATCACCAATGATTCACCTTATATAACAAAATGATGGAGTCAGTGCTCGTTTAACTTCATGTCGTTCTTAAAAGTATGGATATGTTGCCTTAAACTAGTCATTGTACATGTTTCATAATAATTCAACAATAATTCAACACTTTGGAATTTTGATACCTGCGTATGAAACGCTTTTGTATCTGTAAGTTAATATTTTTTGTAAACTTTTAGATCCTGTTCCTTCTACAACCATCCTATATCAGATTTATTTGCCTGTAAGGAAATATGCGGTTATGCAAACCTCAAATTATTATGGTGAAATGTTAAGACAATTTTACTGTATTTTCCGTCATGAATATTATTATTCATGAACATGATTTTAAAAATATTTGAACATCTGTGAGACGTTCACTATTTTATTCATGTTATTTGGTGATAGAGAATTTATGAAAATTATATTATGAATGATTTTGTTTCTATGCATCAATTAAACTTGTCAAATTTTAATCCTTTTGAATACAAACCATCTTCAGAGGCAAAAAAGTTTTTTTAAAAAATCTTATTTCTTAGGCTGATTCTAAAGCAAAAACACTTAGTGCGATTTCAAAATACCTATGTTGCAAACATTTTCTAACCATTATTTCCTTGTAAAGGTAGCCGGCTTGATATAAAATAAATTCATTTACGACTACGTTTATCCAATTGTTGGTAGCAATAGAATTTTACCTTTTCATATCTGAATTCGTATTATTTCAGGCAGATAGTTATTTTACTACATTGTAACATGGGCTATTCTCGAAATTTCCCTTAACTAACATCTAGAGTTTCTTCTTTTCTTTATAGTTTAAAAATGCAATAAACACTGCATTATTATTTAAATCATGATTACTTTTAAGCACCCTGTTTTATTTAAAAAAATAATATTTGGTGTTTTATATCAAAACATTATTGTATTCATTACTTCCTTCTGTTAAGGCTGTCTCTCACCTAATATCAGTGAATCGTGACGAAACCTGGATCACATTTCCAGACAGAAAATTGTTTTCATAGAAGTTTAGAACGTTGTTACACGTACATACGTTTATGATGCAATAGTCATAAAATTTAGTAATATTCCAAAAACGCCCCATTTTTCAATTGAATATGTAAAGTTCAAAACCCATTTAGCATTACAGTATAGGAGATGAAACATTAAACATAATTCATTCTACAAAAAGGGATTGATTCCAATAGAAATGAGTAATATTGCAAATTACGCAGTTCTGTAAAAGTTAGCGAAGTCAGAGTATAAAATTAATGTTCAGGCATTATGTTATCCGAAAAAGTGTTCCAATTTCTTATCCAGTTCTTTAACATTACGCGATGGCAGCCTTAATAAATAATTTGTTCTCTTTGATTTCTATAACTAATTAATATATTACTTAAATCATAATCACTCTTTTAAGCATCCTATTTTATGTTGGTTGTCCTTAATATCAAAACATGAATAAAATATTTATTCGTTTTTGTTAATAAACAATTTGTTTCGTTTTTTCTCTATTGCTGCATAATATTTTCATTTGTATGAGTATAGTTCATATTTATATATTTTAAAAAATGAATAAATACTGCATTATTATTTAAATCGTAACTACTTTTAACCTCTTGTTTTATTTTAAAAAAAACAGTTGTTGATCTCTAATACCAAAACGTTAACAAAATCATTATTTGATAACTTTCCCTTTTCGACTAATATTTTCTTTTAAGCTGGTGTATGGATTTAGAAATTACGACGCGTTTATTTGTACAATTTCACTCCTCTCTGAACCCGCATATAAATAAATATTTGTTTCGTTTCGATATCTTAATGCGTGTGCCCCAAGTGTATATTTAGAAAACTCATCGGAGGTTATGCGCATCTATAACGCTAATTTAAGCGCACTGAAACATCATTTAGTGACTCAATCACGTTTGAACTTTTTATCATCTGACTTCTTTCCTTCCGTTAATTTTTATTCCGATAAATATTCTTGCCTTTTATTCATGCGTGTGTTTATCTGACATCACGTGGTGAAGCACGATAAAGTACATCATTCTTTGTCACCCTTTTTTCCATTGATTATTGTAAAAAAAATCATCGATTTTTTCTTACTCGTGAGGAGCAATAATTGCAAAGCAGTAGACACGCGCCTGGTTTTAGTTATCTACAAAAAGCCCTGGTTTTATTCGCTTGCCCGCAGCAGTGCATAGTAGTTTAGAGAGTTTATCATTTTCGATAATTCAGCTGTTTCCACGTTGAATGTACTCGTAGAGCTCACACAGCTGTTCACCTTCAGTGCGATTTGCTGTTCAGGTATTCGCGATATTCCTCGTCCATGTAAATATACAATTGTAATTGTAGTGTTTTGTTCTTTTGTTATGCGATGGTCAAGCATTCCTTGTCATCTTTATGGATAACATACTGTTTAGACCTCCTGAATCTATATTTACGGGATTTATTTTTCTTCCAGATGACCGTGAACAACATCGGGAAGAACTTCATGTTGGTGAGTACATTTTCATTTTAAAGATTTGTTTTGTTTAGATGCGTATTTGATAAGAGAGAATGAAACTAGTTCCCAGAGAATAAATACATCATTTCGACATTTCAGAGACACTTGAATCAGGAAAAATAATCTTATTTCGTTTATGTGAAGTTTTAAAAGCTTAAAAAAGAGCTAATTTCTTTAACTTTTTTATTATTATTATTATTTTTCAAAATTTTGCCCATAAAATTTTGCTTAAAATTTAGTAAAAATTGATATTTTCGCTAAAGTTCATACAACAAATAATTCTAATTAATATATTTCATATTTTGTTTCAGCAATATATTTAATATACACTTATCTGTGTTGTGAAGCAGAAAAATGCAGTTATCTCTTAAACTAACTGAGTTGTACCAAAACTTATAAACACAACATGATTTTAAAAATAATGATAATAAATAAATTAAATTATATTTAAAAAAAATAGATCACTTTTTTAAAATTAAAATAGTTCCAAAATATTTAGTTGTGTACTAAAAAGCTTCGTTTGAGGCTCACAGCATGTGAAGAGATGTACAGAACATTGAGGTAAAATTTCATTTGAAAATATGTAATACCTTTTAAGAAAACAGATTTTCAGTTATCAAAAGAAAATTAAAATCATAGTTTCCAGAAAATGCTATTAAAGATTTTATAATGTTTCTTAAAATATATATATATACACTTACATATTAATGCATTAAATAACTACCCTAGAAACAAATGCAAACCATTTTTGAAATCGTAAATATGTGGGCTTTAGTAAAAAGGAATAAAGAATTTTCGGAAAAAACGGTGATTTTTGGATAGGCATATACTTTAAACGAATATTATTAATATACATAATATAGATTTTATCTTTGGTTTTACCAAATTAAATAAATTGATCGGAAATGTGAACTTCTTTCGAAGGCTATTATTACCATTCTATTGAGGTGTTAAACAATTTTTTTTTTTATTTATTTATTTATTTTTTTTTACATTTTTGTTTTAGAAAAAGGCGGAAAAAGACAAAAGTTGTGTTCCTTTATAGTTTCCTTTATTCCCTCTAGTGTATATAGTTTCTTCTTTAATTTTTATAGATTGTCCCTATAATAGATTAAATTGTTTTCCACAGAATTCCTTATAAAAGAACTGCTTTCATTTGAGTAGTTAATTTTTGTTGGAAACATTCTAGAATTACATGTAAAAGTTCTATGAATATTGATATAGTTCTTCTCAGATATCTGAATCATTGTTCAAATTATGTGAAATTTAAAAAGCTATTAAAATACCGTAATTTATTGTTAAAAAACTGATATTCATGTAATTTAACTCAAACAAATCTTACTTAATATGCACAATATAGATTTTATCTGTGTGTTTATCGAAAATAATAAAAAATGGATCTGAAATTTAAACTCTTCTTCCCCCCCCCAAAAAAAAAAACGATTACTACCATTGTAGTGAATATAAATATTAAGTAAAAAAGAGTATTATAGTATCGCTGATTTCTTTTGCTACCATGCAGTAATATAAAACAACAAATTTTTTAGTGAAAAAATAAATAAATATGAACTGATTGTTCGGATTGGGGGGGGGGAGAAGAAAAGCGTTTTGCACAGTAAAAAATAAAAAGTTCATAATAAAAATGACATTGTGACAACAATTTGTAATAAAGAAGATTTAGAGCCTATTACTCATACTTTTAACTTACTGTGACAGTGGGATCAACATTCCACAATTTTTTTTCTTCTGGATGTTGATAAGATAAGCATCGGAATCCTTTTTATAAGGAAGATAAAACATTTTGAGAACCCATATTACAGAACTGAGAAGAAAAGTATTTTAGATATTTATATCTGTGAGTGATATAGTTTTCTAAATATCTTAATGAATTTCGGTACATTTTTTTTTCTTCAAAAGACTGAGGTAAATTTTTGAAATTTTAGTGCCTTCGAACTATGTTATAATGTAGATTAATGTAAATGTAGCTAAATATTATTAATATCTTTCCCATTGTACATTTAAAAAACATTTTTATTTTAAAAAATTTTTGTAATTGTGAAAATTTTGAATAATTTACTTTTATTATTTGTAGAATTTACAAAGGGCATCGTATTAAAAAAGATCAACATTAAAAACTAAACAATATTTTCATAAATATTTTGAATTATGATGTATTATGTACATGTAATGAGAGAACATCCTCTCTCTCTATTTACTGAATCTCGAACTTTAGATTATTTTATGTATCTTGGAGGATTATTCAGCTGCTGCTATGATTGAAATAATTTAAGAATAATTCGTAATTTTGGTGGATGTTATTATAAAATCTTTAACCTGCTCTTCAAAGTACTTCAAAGTACTGTTATGATGTATTATGTACATGTTCATTATACTGTTTCTTGATTTTATATTTAGAGGGGGGGGGAACTCAAAATTTTAACAAATTATTTATTTGTGTAGTTGTTTTTATATCCAGCATATTTCAACTGTGTGCGGCAAATAACCGCCATTGTAATTTTTATTAACTTAATATTTAGAGGATTTCTTGTATCTTAGTAACGCTTTTATACTCGTTGTTTTCATGAATGTTATAAAGGTGTGTGATTTTTTTAAAGTTTTAAAGTGTTTTTATGAAACTCTTAAGATACATATTTTTGTTGAATTAATTGGTTACGGCAGAATTCTTCGTAGTTTTTTTGCACCATTTATTTTATATACTTTAATAAAATTGGTTTCATTGTTTATGTTTATAAAACTTATAAGATTAGCACTTCGCTTCGTTACTTGTAAATAAAAAGAACTTTATGGCGGAAATTTCTGATTATATGTATATTGACATATCCTCCCCCCGAGTACATTTTTTTAAATTTCTGTGTATTGATATTAATTTGATAAATTTTTTGATTGAAAATTTTGGCAAATTATACAAAATTACCAGAATTTCGTTTATTTAAAACGCTTCAATCTGTTAATCAAATTAGAGTATCAGTGAATTCGTTTTCAAAAAGATAACTTCAATAAATTCTTTTTGTAAATCTCTTATCGCGTATCTAAGATAAATAAAATGTAGGGTTGAGTTTTTCTGTTGTCTTGCATTTATCAAAAAAATTACCAATAGTAAGAAAGTATTTCATTATGGAGATAAACAAATTGAATGTTAAAAAAATTCTGGAAAGTTTGCTTTGGTAATTGAAAACTTTGTTACAAATTTATTCAACTTCGTTTTCCCGATGAATATATATATATATCTCTCTCTGTGTGTGTAAAAGAAAGAAACAAGTCGATAAAATTTGATTTTGACATTTTATTCGCTATTTATCGACATCATTTTAAAAAGAACAATACGAGTTCATAATATTCCAAATTTGTGTCAGTTGCGCTCTATTCGGAGAGGGCTTTAAATATATTGGCGCTTAGTTTTTTTCTATATGTCATTAAGCAGTCCTAAATGAAAATTGGAATGCACAGAATAATTAGTTTCGTTGCACGTTCTTGTTAAATGAGTATCTTAAAACTGAAATTAGTCATCAGCATGAATTCTACATTTCTTCCCAATTTTATTGTTAATTCAGAGTTAATCACTCTTAACTCGTTTTTAAATAACTAAAAAAAATTCAACATTAAATTATTCTAAAATTTCTATTAATTATTTATAAAAGTTTTATTAATGTTATCATTATACATGTGGCATAATTAAGAGATGCAGTATTTAAAATTTGAGTAATCTTACAGTGTAAATAAAACCTATCGAATCATTCGGGAACTCTCCTGAGACGAGTGTAGGATCGAACTCGTGATCGACATTGTGTCTTCGAGTCGAGTCCTGATGCCACTTAAGACCCGGCTGATACACATTAAATCTATCAGGGCGCTCAGTTTTCACGTTAGAATGAAGTGGAATAAAAGGAAGTGGGGTATTAAAGAATGTTATCGATCTCTTCTTTGCTATTGAAAAATACGATTGGTTTCTGAAGAAAATGTCTTGAATAGATTTTCGTTTTATATAACAGATGTTCACTGGTCACTTATTATACTAATATAAATTAATTAAATTTATTTTTAATTATCTAATTTAGAAACTGTATTTCTATCTCATTTTTTTAAAAAGTCTATTTTTGGTGTTTCAAATATCTAATATCCATAAAAATAAATAAATAGACCGCTGTGTGGAAGTTTTGAGAGAGGGGTGTAAGATCAGCCGTCGTACTCTTCATTTGACTTTGGTTCAAAATTACGAGTCCAAATGCTCACCTCCAATATGTGCGTTGTTTATTAACTGCCAATAAATCAATTATATATATATCAGGTTATAATTACTCGTCTGCGTTCGTTTTGTGCCATAATCAGGATCTTGCATTTAAACAGGCTCATGTCGTTACAAAATGTATATCAATTTATCTTTCTACATTCTTAAGAGTTTGAAATATTTTATAAATTCGCCAATACTTACTTTAACAAGTAAAATTAAAAATCAATTAAGCATTATAATGCAGGAGATGATGTATGGAATGTATTTTATGCAGGAAAAAATTGATTCAAATAGAAATAAGTTGCATATCAAAATATGCTGTTCTCTATGATAATTAAGTCATATAATATTAATGCAGGAGCATTTTTCAATCTGTAAAACGTACAAATTTATATCCTTAGCATTAGGCAGGGAAAGACGTTATACAAGCTACAAGATGAAACTGAAGCTCAAAATATTAAGTTGAATTCTTATTTTCATGACAGCAAAGAGTACTGATAAGCAATTCATAGAAGAATCTAAAGACTTAATGCGTTTCAAATGTTACTTAAATAATTATTTCTAACTTACTTTAAATCGATTTGGTTGGAGAGATTCATTTGGTTGCGCATTATTCTAAAATCCAGTTATCGGTGAAAATGATATGTATGCAAGCATTCACATTTCAAGTTCAGAAACTGCCAGCATGCTATATACTCATTGTCCTATAAGAAGCAATCAACATTAAAAACATGAGAAGAGTCGTCGACTCCGTCCATAAGTGCAAGCTTTTTATCAATTCGATTACTGGCGATTGTTATCAGTTTCGACTTTAATTTAGTTGCTATCCGTGAATAGTTACTTATTTCTGATCTGAGTTTACATTTTATCTTCAATTCGTATTGTATTTTAAAACGTTTTTCTGAATTTCACTTGGTGTGTGTGTGTGTGTCATCAAATTTTCGATCGTTAATTTAACCAACTTCCCATCAAGCTAGAGCTTTGAAATTTTGGGAATCGTTCGTACTCGCCTAACAATGCAATATTTAGACATTTGCGACAAGTTTTAACTAATATTTTCTTTAATAATGCAGTTTAGCCCAAGCACTTGGCGCGATTTCAAAAATTGGCACCAAACTTGGCGATTGTTTTTTTTTTTTTTTTTTTTGCTGAGCGTTAAATCCGTGAAACGGAACAGGGTAGCCACATTTGGCAAAATACTGCCAAATAATTCTTGTCGCCTAGGATAAACCTTTCCTGAATTCTGGTTCCCATTTTTTTTAATAGAATGACTTACAAACTTTCAAATGCATGTTTTGATTTTATGAGTATTATGAATTTCTTAATATGCTCACAAATGTATCTTTTTAAGTAAATTTTAAAGTTAAAAATAACTAACAGTTTTAACTAATATTTCAATAATTTTCTTTAATAAACTTTGCTACCATATAAAAACGTTATTTTTAAAAACGTTGGTTTTTATATCGAATTATTTAGTGTTATGGCCAAATCTGAGGCAATCGCCCGTAGCCTCTGAAAGATCTCATTTTGTTCAAAAAGATGTAAGAACATGCTCAATTGTCGAACCTCTGTAAATGGAATTTTATAGCTCCTGGGGAAAAATTCGATTTATAGCAATTTAGATATACAGAAATATGTATTGAAAATTTTTCATAATTTGCTTACTAAGACAATTATGTGTCGTTTATTTTTTAGGAATAAAAAAAAAAGACTTGGAAACATTTATCTATCAAATAACTTTATTTTTAAATATATACAAATATGAATGTAATTTACAAATTTGCGAACAATGTATTAAAAATTGAATGTTTGTTTATTTAAAAGTGAAACGAAATGTGTTTATTTATTTTTGGAAAAGCGTCTCATAATTCCTTTCTGAACGTAATCTTTAGCCGAAGCCTTTTCAAAGTAATATTCACTTTTATTTAGAGAGGTAAATATTTCTTCGGGAATTTTCAGAGTAAATTTCAAGCCTTGTCGGGTAGCTTGGAATGTTCCCATTATTTTATTTCTGGATAATTTTTCAATTAATTCGTTTCCGTTATTATCTTTGGTGGATGGTTGCAGTGACCATAGCCTCGAACTCGTGGCCGGCGTTGTTTCCGTCGAGTCGTGTGTTTGAGATCTGATGCACGTTAAATCTGTCGAGGCTGCAAGTCTCCCCGTTGGCGTGGAGTAGAAATTTGGAGAGGCAAGTGCCAGCTTAGGTTTCATCCTAGTCACTTGACCGAGGTTGAAAATTACGAGGTCCATCATCAGTAACCTTTGTGTGTTCTAGATGCGTCGTTATAAACAATCAATGATTAGGTTCATCTTGATCAAAGCAGTTTTCTGATATATTCTGATCGGTGGAAGTTAGGAGAGGGAGTACCAGCTCAGGTGTCGTCCTCGTCACTTGACCGAGGTTCAAAATTACGATGTCCGTCGCCAGTGGTTCTCGTGTTGCTTCTAGTGCGATGTTAAAACCAAAACCCAACCGTGTAAAAATTGAAGGTTCCAGAAAAAAGTTCAATGTATTGAGAGTTTCGATACGTGTACATTCGCAACATAGAGATTCGACTGTATGATTAAGTTTTCAGACCTCTCAGATGCTAGAAGACTTATTACATTGACAGACATGTTTGTCCAACACTAATTATATTCTCAGGATAAAAATCTAATATATGGTCATAAACAGTTTTTTGACAAAGATTTTCAACCGTTGTGATACTGCACTTTAGTATTTTTATCGGAAGTGTAGACTTAGTATATTTATTATACGAAATATCTTTAATATTTCAAAATTAGTTTCATTAAATTGATAGCAAAAGCCATGGTTAATTATTGCATAAAAATATTTAATAATAAAAAACAATGCTGTATAACAATAGAAATGCAAAATTATTTTTAAATCCATCAAGACATATTGCTGCATATTATAATAAGCTGTTCAGATCAATTAGTTCATGCTGATTTTCTTTACATATTACATTTTTATCACCGAAGCGGGTTTTTTTTCCTTCATTTTCTTTAATACTGACTCATGCAATATTAAATTCATTATAGTGAGAAATGTGTGTAAGAAAAACTTTTAATTTATAACTTTAAAACTTATCACTTGACTACTTTTTTGTTCACTTTTACTGACAAACTTTCTGCATCAAATCAGATTAAAAACTCATTTTTATCACATATTCCTTACTTTTTTTAATAATAAACTTTTAATAACAAAACCTTGATTATTATTTACTTTTTTTAAACTGAGCTTACTTTCACTTATCTTTAAACGAGGTCAGATTTACAACTTTTCAATTTATAACAGCAGTTTTTTTCATTCCTTTAAATCCTGTTTGCGTTACCTTGGTGATCTACGCTATTTACTGTTAGCATATCTGGTCACCTAGCGATATTTTAAACTGTTGTCTAAAATTCTAAGACAAAGAAGATTCCTGGTTGTTTAACAACACACACAATAATTTTTTAAGTACTATTTTTATCGCATTACCGAGCGATCCTTATTCACTAGTATCAACTCGACACTGACAAACTGGCATTATTCTGTTTTCTGACACCGAGTCTGACTGACACCGATCAGCTCTGTTTTGAGTCTGACACTGATCTGAGGGGGTTGTGTGAGTGACATCTTGCACTCGCCCCTTACAAGACGCCCTCTACATGTGGGTGTTAAACACTGGAGATTACACGTGTTAGTGTACTTGGAAAAATAACCAGGAAAAAACACAAACCTCTTGTCTTATTCTTATTAAAGTTTTAAATTTGTAGTATTATTATTTTAAAAAATCTTGAGACAATTATATTTGAGGATGAACTTAACCACACTGTGGTGCAAATACTCGAAAGAATAAACTTTGAAGAGCAAGTACTATTAATCTTGGTTTGGTTTTGTAAAAACCAAAATTAATTGCTGATGTTTGTGGATAAGATGGAAATTCCATGTGTTATATAAATATTTTGAATTCCGATTCATTACCGATATTTTTTAAGAATAATTGCAGTTTTAAATGGTAAAAAATTCCTAGTATGAGCGTTTTTAATTTCTAATTCAAGATGCTAGCGATAGCTTTTACAATATTAATTACGCTTTGATACAAGTTTATCATGAAAGGCGTCATTTGGAAATGCAGCAAGAAAAGTTTTATCACTTTCAATTCCTTTGTCTCGAAAATTAATTATGTATCATTTTTTTAAATTTAATTGGAGCTAATTAAAAATAATGATGCGAAAGTAAAGAGTAATTAGAATGGTTGTTGAGAAACAAGTAGATGCCTTGTTGAGATAAACGGTTTCGATATTGTAACCCAAGAGCATTTTGTTTATATTTAAATATGTATGAGTGGGTATACAGGTAACATTTTTACTGTGAAATTATCAAAAATACAAATTATTTAAAGAACTCTTTTAATTAACTTTTGAAAGAATTCTTCTGGAATTTTTTTTTTTTTTAATCTTTTCTTTTTTAATATGCGCTAACGTGTTGTTGTTTTGCGAAAATGGCGTCAACAAAAATGCATGTGAATTAAATAAAGAATTCATGGTGTTAGATTCAAAAAAATTGACGTTATAATACGTTATGATTATAATCATTACATTTAGTTTGCTTTAGATGAAAATACAGAGCTAAGATATATTTAATTTAATACTTTATCCTTTGCTTTTTATTTTAATATCCGAAGAGAATATTACTGTCTACTTTAATAATTTCTCGTTTTCTATTATTTTAATATTTAATTTAATAATCGATTTTTTTTCTGGCACAATCCTCTGTTTTTGTTTTATTTTATTTATATATTGTTGACATTGACAACGTTTTTGTTCTTGAATTTAATTTAATTTTAATTTTGAATTTAAAAAGCTATTTTCTTTTGAGTATAGTAATTGCTTCTATGGTACCTGGGGCTCGGAAGCACGCTTACTTTAAGCTAATTAATATGCACTTTGAATAATTCTAGTTTCTCGAGAACTTACAGGAAAGGAAGGAAAGCCAATTTCAATTCGTGTTAAAATGAAATTAGAAAAACACATTTAAATTTTTTTTCCTGTTATTTTGTTTTCTTTAATTTCTGTAATCGCATATTATAAAATTCGCTTTTCTCTAAGAGATTGCTTAGTCAGAATGTAAAATTAATGTTCGAGTATTTTGTTGTCAGTAAAAATGTCCCGATTTCGGGCCATGTTTTTTAACATTACGCGATGTCTTAAATCATCCAAACAGTTGGTTGCGGAATATCCAGTTAATGACTTCCGAAGTACGTAGTGGTCGCGGTAGCTTAGATATCATGGACGCGAGCCGATTTTCGTCAAGTCGTGGGTTCGAACCTTGATGTCATTTAAGACCCGCCGTGTAGCCGGCCCTGAAACACGGGGAATCTGTCGTGGCTCAAAGTCCTTCGGTTAGTGTGTTGTGGAAGTATGAAAAGTGAGGTGCCAGCTCAAGTGTCGCCCTCGTCATTTGGACCAAGGTTCAAAATTACGAGGACCCTCCCCTATAGCCCTCGTGTTGCTTCTATAATGCAACCTATCAATCAACCGAGACACGTTTCTGTGGGCTGAGAGTGCAAGACTATCTCCAATTCTCAAATCACTACATCGTATGAAGCACTTGGTTTACCAACATTTTTCTTCTACACAAACACTGTTCATGAATTGCCGAAACCAGTGAAAAATACTCTGATGACTCGTCATATTTGATCTATATTTTCATCTGAATGTCTTTTGCACTGAAACGAGCGATGAAGATTTTGCATATTCTAAAACCAAAACGCTTTCCGGCGGGTTTGTCACCTCGCCATTTTGCAGTATGTGACACAGAAAGGGTGCCGTTTCTTTTCCGGTTGCTTTGAACGTGGATATGAATTGTCGCTCATCTGGGTGGCTCTAATCCCTCTGTATACCCGTGTGTGTGGAAGGGGGTGCTAATAAAGTTAAATGGTAGCTTCAGAAAATAATTATGATTGATAAAAGTTGTAGAGGTAATAAGAAGCAGAAGCATATACCACACTTCAAATAATTCGGATCAGTAGTTGTGCGAAGGATTCAGAACTATTTTATATTTAAATCTTGATTTATTTATCATATTAAATATAGTATTGTCTATAAGAATATCTCTAGTCCAAATAGAACAAAAATCGGAAAGGAAGTTAGTTTAAATACTTACGAAATGAATAGCTTATAGATAACTAAAGGAATACTGCTAGTATGGAACACAGTGACAAAGAACTGTACTTCGTAGACATCGATGTTAGTAAGATTCGAGCATCCAGAAATTGACCACACTGGCAATTAGAAGAAAATTGCAAAGGCAATAAAATTTTAAAAAAGATAATTGCAACCAATGTTTGAGTGAGAATGATTTATTACTAGCGTAGGTTAGGAGTGAGTGTAACTTGTCAAGGTGGTTTAAGGAGCAGTGACCTCTTTGTTGTTTTGTTAGCATAATTTAATTTAGAAGGTGGATAAGTAAATAATGCTTGAGTTTTTTTGAGTGGATTGGTGTGATTTGCAGTCGTGATGAAGACATTTCTTGAAATTTAGGTCATGAAATGCTCGATATTTTTCAATTTTAAAATCGTTGTGAATGGCATGTTTTGTTCTTCTGGAGGCTGTACGGTTATAAATACCAATGCTGCAAGTGCGCACGCAGAACACTTGAAATTTGAATATCTGCGCATGCCCAAATAGGCTTTTCTAAAGTGATGTCTCATGACAAGGTGAGAAGGTTGCAAACGGTTCGAGGCACCGCTAAGAAGACATCAGTTATTCTAAAATAACATTTTATATTTTTAGGCAGTGTAATTATTTTAAAGAAATACATCAAATCATTTCTGATTACTGAATTGTAAAATTCAGTGCTTGGAGAGCTGATGAAAACTTAATAATATTACACTTTCAGTATATCCCGGAGAAATAATGTACATTAAGGATGCATCATTTATTTGCAGTTGGTATTTCCTCTAAATAGAATATAGTAATTAATATTGAGTTAAGTGGTTATATTGAGAGCACGAGATGAAATCATATATGTAAATGCATAATTTTCTTTGCATTTTATAATGATTGATCCTAAATAAAAGCTACGCGTTTAATTTCTCGCCAAGAAAATTCGTTTGTAAAATACAATATATTAAGGCAGAATATCTACTGATTAGAGAGATGCAAGATTATATTATATTAAACATTCGTCAACTGCATGTTTGATGTGCGAGGGAATATCGAAAATTTTAATTATTACTAAGCAATAACCAAGATATTTAGATTAATTTATTCTGCTTGTCAATTGATCCTTATGTACGTAATTTTGTAAATTACAGCTATTAACGTTGATTTTTTTTTCCCCATGAAGCCGTAGGTCGGAGTAACCCCCAAATTTCGTAAAGTTTTAATCATTATCTCGGGGTAGAGTAAAGTTTTAACTATTACTCAAAAATAATAGAGATAGAAACTAAATTTTTATTTATTATTCTTAAGATTTCTCTACATAGTAACCATCCAGAGTTATACATTTCTCCCAGCGTTTCTCGTCCTTTCCTAGGCCGTCATTGTAGAGCTCAGCAGATTGAACTCTTACCTTCTCCACACGTCGGGAGTTACTTCAATCTACGGCTTACCCTAGCGATCCTTCTCTATTTTCGACCCTCCTTGTCAACCAATTTTCTTCAATTTCTGAGCGTCTAGACCACAGTTAAATTTTGTTTGGCGCAGCATAGCCATATCTGGCTCTTGCGCCAATAAACTTTACACTCACTCACTCAATCTACGGCCTCCAGAAACCAAACAAATCAACATGAATAGCTGTAATTTACAACATTATGTGCATAAGGATCCATT
This sequence comes from Nephila pilipes, assembly GCA_019974015.1. Lineage (NCBI taxonomy): Eukaryota > Metazoa > Arthropoda > Arachnida > Araneae > Nephilidae > Nephila > Nephila pilipes. The sequence continues at coordinate 98,231 of BMAW01052619.1, read as the reverse complement.
ATTATGCAGGATACATTTTATCCCGATATCTCGATTATGTCTTAACAATAATTAAAAATTTATGATATTCCCTTCGTATTTAAGGAAGGTCCATCCTCTTCAAGTCTCATGCACATTTTAAATACTTCATCATTCAGTTCCAAGATCATAGATTCGATCTTGACTTTTCCCCCTACATAACACATCGATCAATAACTCCAAAGACTAACCCAGAGATGGCGCTCGTAGTAAACCAATAACTAGGTCTTTCTAGAGTACTAATCTTTGCTTGAAACGTGTCAAAATTTTAAGTCGATCGGACCAGGAAAAAGGTTTTTTGAAGTGAAGTGAAAAAGGTTTTTTTCAAGTGGGTGCCGCGATTGCTTTAAAACAGCAACGAGTCGATGATTCAGAAAGCTGTTTATCGCTATTTACTCGCAACAAAAAAGATTTCTTACGGGAAAAAAAAAGGGGGGGGGGAATTTGGAAAAGCGTTGGAACGATTGTATCACCCTAAAAGGTGATTAACAAAAGGTGTTATGTTGATGAATAAAAAAAAATTTCGCAAAAAAAATGTTGTTTTCAATTTTAGACTCGGGAGTTATTGATCGATGTGTTATTCATAAAATAGGCTGAGACTAATCATGGAACTCTGAGGGAAATGTGTAAATATTATAAATGAGTGGCTCTCAAATTGTATTACGTGCACTTACAAGAATGGCATGGATATTCGAGTACAAGTAATTCTGTAAAAAAATTGATTTGTTGCGAAAAGGCCTTAAAATAACTTCCTCTATAAAATCATTTATTAAAACCAATTCCCGAATTGTGAGCATAACGACTGTGTAAAAGAAAAAGATAGATTCAGAAAGAGAGATTTATATGAAGAAAAAGTTAATAAGATCGAAAGTAATTTAACGAGGACAGATCATGTTTCGATGCAACTACTATAACAGAGACTTACCTTAAGAGGTTAGTTGTTTATTATTATTAGGAAACTAGCTATCTATATTTTCTAAAATCAATGATTTTTAACATGCAAAATATGCATAACAAATTTTTTTGGAAAAGAGAATCCGTAAAGATTGTAAGTTATTTATTATTCTTTCATTAAAACCTATTTAGTAATTCTTTTATCTTCAAATATATCCTCAACAATTTGAATTTTTGTGATATAATGGTAACTAAATATGCATCATGTCTCGTATTGTTGAAAATCAAGAGTCGTTGTTCATGAAAACTATAGTCAGAATAGTGAATTCTCAGTTTTTGCACAATAATTTTCCAGTTAAGCTTATAACTGCAAGTTTGCTTATAGTCTCTTACATTCGATACATTTTAATTTCTCTTATAAACCTTCAGCACATCAAAGATGCCTGCAGCCCATCACGTCAGAAAATAATTCAAATACCTCTAGTTATAGCTATTTTAGTTTTGAATGCATTGCACTTTCACACACACAATCACACGCACCGACACTTTACTTGGTTTAAAGTCACGATCAAGAGATACACGAAGCGAAATATTTGAGATAAATTATTGAAGAGAATTGGATTAACTATTGAGTTATACTGAAGAGATATGAAAAAAGCATCCAAGCATGCGAAATTATGTTACAAGTGAAGGTTCAATCGGATGAGCGACGCAGTTATCTGTTCGGGAAAAAAAGGTATATGAGGGATGTTCCGAAAGAAAGCTTCGTCATTTTTTGAAAGAGTGCTTGGTACACCAGACGAAACAAACAACCGCACATCCATTGCTGCAACAACCGCACATCCCAAGAGTCCACATCCATTGCTGGTTTAAATTCAAAAGTAACGTCAGTGCAGGAGCAATGACACGTGCGCTGAACGACAAAGAAAGCAGAGTAGCATCAGGCCAACGTGCCCGAGATGTGACTGACAACATGGTCGGCAATGGAAGTGCGTGTCGTTACCCGGTATAAATGGGAACGTGGAACTAATCGATGCCTACAGACCGTGTTTGGTGAACACGTCATGTCTCGTCAAAAGGCTGCATGTTCAATGAAGGAATGCAGAGTGGGGAGGATGAAGATCGAAGTCTCTCCACATTCACGAATGAAATGAACCCTGCTAGAGCACGGGACATGGTGTTAGTGCCAAAGCGCATAACGGTGTCAGACGTCGCGTCTACGCTGCGTATTAGTCGTGCCTAGATCCATCCAAAACAAGACTGAGATGGGACAATTGACAATTGCTGTGTGACAATTCCTTGCAACGCAAGGCACCTATATTTACCAGAGTGGTTTCTTCAAACTGATTGCATGCTACGACAAATGTCTTAAATGTCATTTGCGACTGTGTCGAAAAATAGTGCGAGGTGTATAGTTCATGATGACAGGGTTTATTTTTTTGTGCAATAAATTTTCCTTGTGAAAAAAAAAATGACGAAATTTACTTTCGGAACATCCGTCGAAAAACTTTACTAGATTAGATGCGCGGAGGGGGGTGGGGGGTATATATTTTGAAAGTTAGAATGGTTCGGTGTACATATTTCGGTATCTTTTTTGGTTCGGAAATTAATATTTGTCTGCGATAAATTCATAGTAAGGTAATCCTCACCTATTCTATCTGTTCCTATGAGCTTCATTAATATAGTACCATAAACATAAAAAAAATACGGTGCTTAAAAACCTAGACTTTAGAGTATTTGTTAAATGGGAAATGATCAAGATTTCGGTTAAACTATTGTACATTGAATCTCGTGCACCATGATGATTGGATCTTTGTACGGAGAGGTCGTGAGAAATACCAGCAGATAGAATGCATCTTATGCCTCATCTACCTCCTGCATATCAAGAAGCCATAGCTTTTCATTAGCAATCGTTTTCTGCATTGCAGGTCAACAACAAATCAATCATCACGAGTTCCTCTAAAATTTTATTATTCTATTGTATAAAACTATTTGTATTTATCACATCTGACATATTTCCTCGGGTCAATACTTAGTTTGAGTTGCTCGCATTCTGTTTATTTCTACTCTTAACGTAACCAAATTCATTGTTCAAATAGCATTCTGGGAAACTCGACTTTTGATGCCGTTAAAAAAATCTTGAATATGTACAGAAGCTTCATTCTGTTTTCATTCTTATTCTTCAAAAAGAAAGAAAGAAAGAAGAAGAAAAACCAAAATGAATAAGTTAAAAATGTTATTTGGAGTAAAAAGGAAGTCAGTTAGAAAACTGAGAATAGCATATGGTTGCAGTTTAATTGAATTTTATTAATATTTGTACTACGTTTACTTTCTTCTCTTTTCTGTGGTTGATTTTTTTTTATTTTGAGGTTTTTTGGTTTGTTACCGTATTGTCTTATAATTTAATTCACTGAAATATGCTGGTTTAATCAGTAATAAGGTCATAAACACACAGTATTCTATTACAAAGTATGGAACAGTATTAATTACAATTTCCATTATACTAAATTTTTGTTATAATTTGTTTAATTAATTATGATTGGTTGGTTTTATTAACATCGCACAAGAAGCAACACGAGGACTATTGGCGACGGACCTCGTAATTTTAAACCTCGATCAAAGAAGGCGAGGATGACACCTGAGTTGGCACCCCCTCTCCTAACTTCCAAACCACACCAACGGGAGGACTTTAAACCATGATAGATATAACGTGCATCCTCTCCAACTATAATGCGGGGTTTTTGTGTCATCAAGGCTCGAGCCTACGACTCGATGGAAACCGATGGCCGTGAGTCCGTTACGATGACCACTAGGCTACCACTGCCACATTAATCATGATAATTTTTATATTAATTATTTTAATTTCCCTCTATTTTTTAATGATTTTTTTAATTTTGTAGTTTCTTAGATATTAATGTAGTGAATTTAGGATTGATATGATTCTTTTCCTTATGTGATATTTTGTGAATTATGATATTGATGCGTTTTTCATCTATGTGTGTGTGTGTGTGTGTGTGCGCGCGCGTGCGTGCGTGTGTGTGTGTGTGTGCGTGCACGCGCGCGCGTGTATATATATAATGTATACTAAATAAACCTGTGTATAAGTTTTATTGAAATAAAAAAAATAATAACGAAATTTAAAAGTAATCTTGAAACTAGTAAAAAAATGTTATTATTCTCAAAACTAAAATAAATATTGTAAAAGCGTACCTAAATCCAATACAATCAATACAAAAAAGTATTTTTATTAGACTGAACTAAATATTAAAGAATATTGAAATTTTCAAAATGGAAACAAGGCCTTTAAATTGCTGCAAGTATAATATTAAAAATGTACACGAATTCATAATAATCATATATACAATTAATTAAAAAAAAAACCCGTAAGGTAAGAAAATTACAACAAATTTCATGACAGTCAAAACATTATCTCACATCAAAGCAAATATCAATAAAAAAGCAATTATCGAGATAAAGTAATTCAGAATGCTATCTTAGACTTGAGACTCAGAATTGCGTGTTCATACTAGTATTATGGATGCTACCTGTCGCATATATATATTTCAGCAATTACTTTATAACAAAATAGTAAAAAACCAAACACATGTAAAAGTTTTCGTTCAAAAAAGTTAAAAAACCAAGTAAATAAGAAAAGAAAAAAAATCAATTAAATAAAAACTCATTTTTGCCAAATTAAAATAATGTATTAGAAATAAAAATTATAAATGGATCTTTTCACTTGAAATTTTAAAAAAAAATATGTTGGTTGATAAAAATGAACAGTAATTTAGTAATCCGTTTTAAATATATTTATTATGTAAATGTTAAAGCTAAATGGAACCTTTTTAGTAAAAGTATATAATTAGTTGAGATGTTTCATCTCGAAAGTTATAAAAATTTTGTTAATATAATATCATATTCAATAAATTTAGTTTTTTAATAGTAATACTGGACATTTTATTTCACAAGTAGTATTATTTTAATCGTCTTAAGCTGTTTTAAATGCTTTTAATATTATCTGGAATGTCGAATGAATTACTTATATTCAGAAATTATTTTTAAATTGGGATTATACTTTTAAACATCTTATATTTAATTTATTTTTTGTCAAACTTTTCTATTTTGTCACCTTATAACCATTTCTCTTAATTTTTGTTCAAAAGGAATTATTTCACTATGTATTTAAAATTGCCATATGAATTGAATTATGCACTTATGACTCAGAATAGCCAATTACTCGTATCGATTATATTAAGCTTAAAATATGTTGTATATGGATCTGTATTCATTACTTTATGTTTTTTTCCCCCTTCAGCTTTGTGGGAAGCTTGCAGTAAAGGGGACGTAAGCAAAGCGAAACAGTTGATAAAGCAACTCGGAAGGGAAACTGAACTCATTATAAACAGTACACCCAATGGCTGCAGTACTTTGCTTTTTAAGTAAGAATTTGATTTATTAAGATTAAAGATTTTTTTACGTTTACCAATATGTGACTGAGAAAATGGGATTTATGAAGCATTAAAATGTTAGTTAGAAATCATTTATTTGAATCTTTTTTTTTTTCATTAAAATTTTTGTAGATAAACTTTAAATATAATCGTATAGTTATGATTGCTGTTAATTATATTCACTTTCTGATGCTCGTTTCTTTAATAGGGCTTGTGAAGAAGGACAAAAGGAAATTGTTAAATTGCTATTAGAAAATGGTGCTGATGGCCGAATTCATCCCATTACAAAATATTCCCCTTTGTATATTGCTTGTTATTATGGACGCAAAGACATAGCAGAAATTTTAATTAAAGTAAGGTTTTTCGATATTTCATATTACTTCATTAATTCAATAATGTAATAAATGGATTAATAAAATATAAGTTTGGATCTCATTTTAATGTATGTGGAAAATACACTTTTTTTCCTTAATTTTGTTTCAAATGTTTTCAAAAGTGACTTGCGAAAGTCTTTAATTATATAACTTTTAACTATTAAAGCGTTATTCAGTTTGTTTAATTATTTAATTTCGCTTGTATTTGATTGGTGTGTTCAAAAACAAAATATCTTGCATAGGAATTAGTCTTGAAATATCATTACCTTGACACATAAACAGAGAGAAACTTGTTCACTACAAGTATTAGAGCGCAACGTGTTCCTGAAATTTTACACTTAACACACTCTCATCAAAAAATAAATAATAAGTATTCAACATTAAAAATAAAAGTGATTTTTTTTTCAATTGTTAGATTTATTTTAATTTGACTATATCTCATTTCACATAATTTTTGTATTGCTCTTTCTTTTTTTTTTTTAATATCTTTGTAAAGCTATATTTATTCTCAAGAAATAAATAATTTTTAATATTTAATTACTTAGGCATTTCTTTTTCGATATAATTAACGTCCATTGGCAGTTTAATCACAATTTTTCATAGTAGTTGTTTTTAATTTTGCATATGTTTCTTAATTGTAAATGATAATAAAATACAGAACAGTTTGAATGAAAATGATAAAATCTATTTCTTTTTCATTTTACTTGCTGTTTCATATATTCTGATTTTATTGTTATGACAAATACGTTTGTTTTACTAATTTGTTTAAAAATTCAAACATATTAAAACTGGTAAATTTTTTAAAAAAATAGATGGTTTGTGTAAATTAAATATAAATTAATTTACGTTATGCACACGTTTTCTATTTTTTTAATACTTTCAATTATTCTCATTAATAGACTATATGAGTTAAATAAATTATAAACTCATATATTATAAACTTTTAATATATGACTCAAAAAAATTTGAGCATTCTTATTTATTTACTTTTTTAAAAAAATAAACATTTTTTTTAAAAAAAATAACTGATATTTTAAAACCATATTGTGTATTTAGAAACCAAGAAATGTGTTTTATATATAAGAAAAACATCAAAATCATGAACTAAACATTATGTCTATTAATTGTGATTGAAAATATTTATATTTTTCACAAAAATTAACTGTTAAGGCATTTCATTTTTGAAACAAATGAAAAACTAATCTTTTGAAGTAATATTTTGCATGTAAAAGATTTTGAGCTATACATTATGTTGTGTTAGTTCATTCAATCTTATTCTTTGCTTATAAAGGTAATTTAAGTGTGATAAAAATGAATTGGTAAACAAAAGATATCGTTTAATTATTTTTCAGAAATTCCCAGAGCTAGTGGTTGTTGCTACAGTAGAGAAGTGGCTTCCGATCCATGCTGCAGTAATCAATGGCCACATAGCTGTGTTAGATCTCTTGCTCAAATTTCCGTATGATTCCTCAGTTCTTCAGAGATTCATGGATAAAACACAGCAATGGGAATACTACTTTCCATTTGATGTCAATTCCCAGGATGTCACGGAACAAACTATTTTGTATGTAGCGTGCCTCGTGGGGAACCAGAGAATAGTAGATCTTCTTTTGAAATTCAAAGTTCCAGCCAAAAAAATAAAGAAAGACAATGAATCAGCCGATGAAAAAAAAGAGGAAGGACAAAAATCCGAATCCAATATCAGCCCCACCAAGAAACGCCTATCCAATGGCATCCAAAACATGATTTTTAAGTTAAGTCTTAGAAATAATGTTGAAAAAGAAGAAGAAAGAACAGTAAGTGAAATATGCCCAATAGATTTAGATCTTTACTGCAACAATAATACCGAAACTGCTCTACATATCGCCGTAAAGAAAAAACATCACAGCATCGTGCAACTTCTCCTCCAGCAATCTGCCAATCCCAACCTTAGTATTAAACAATCGATTGAGGAACTCAATCAAGCAAGTGATAACTCCGGCTCCTCGTCCACTGCTCTTGTTGAGGCTTGCAAGAACCGCGATGTAAACATGGTTGATTGTCTAGTGCGTTATGGTGCGCGAGACGACAACTGCAAAGCGTTGAAAGTGGCAAGCTCCAACAAAGATGAGTACATAGCATCCAAGTTGCTAACTTTGAAAGCATATCAAGATCCTGAATTCAAAATCAATAAGAAAAAATTGGAAATAGTTCCTTCGGCACACCTTGGTGGACTATTGGGAAGTGTGACCTTCAGTTCTATGTTCCCAACCACTCCTGTTATGATCAACTGGCATGGTCAGAAGTGTTTACAGTACATAAAAGAGGAGTGGTTGATAAATGCCAGTATGGCTCATAATGTGAAGCTAAAACTGACTGCGAGAAATCAAAGCAGTGCTTTGATGGCTATTACTAGGCTGGACATATCCAATAATCAGTTAACTGAGCTACCACTTTGTATATTTCAAATGGCATCGTTACGTCATTTTAATGCAGCTAATAATAAACTATTTAAATTGCCTGAAGCAGAACATAAAACTTCTTCCTCGTCTCCCAAAACTAAACAGGATCCTAGAACTGTCAACCAGTCGGGGTGGTGCTGTCCGGTTCTCGAAGAAATCCACTTGCATGACAATAGACTCGACAATGTACCGCCATGCCTTTTCACCCTTCCGTCTCTAACAGTTTTAGATTTGTCCAACAATAAACTTCAGACTTTGCCTTTTAAGATGTGGTCCGCTCCCAAATTAAGGGAGTTGAATCTTTCATTGAATATGCTTCACGACTTGCCATCGAGACCACCTCCGGTTCGTTCCATTTCTGCATCCCGCCTAGCACCAAGCATATCTGAAGATCAAGTCAATTCCACAGAATCTAGTCCTCGGCACTCAACTATTGATTCCTCATCCTTCGACAGCGCCGTGGACGTACCGAATTTGCTCTCGCCCACTCAAGAATTGGATAAGAGGTTGAAAGTGGACGGTGATTTGCGACAGCAGGAACTGTTGCATCATAATTTATGGAGTAGTTCTGTGAAAGTAAGTGACTGAGATAACTAACATGTTAATTATGCATGATTCGATCTGTAATATTTTTCAAGATTCGAAAAACAATTTCATATTTAATATCCATATAACCGTATACAGGCAAACTAGATCATAAGAAGCTGAAGGGATCAGAAAAAAATTGAATTATCTAAAAGTTAGGAATACATATATTTTCCTTAAAAGAAGTGGTAATTTTTTTTTAAAAAAAAGCGTTATTCCACAATCGAAGATGTAGCACGCAAGCTTTATCTTAGGAAATACATGTTTTTTACATTTTTAGTTAAATCAAATACTTTAAATTTGTACTTTAACAGCATGTTTAAAAAGAATCGTATATTTGTACTTGCTTTTGAATACTAAGAGGAAGTGACATTCCAACGTCCCTTACTTATCCTTAGGAATGCCTTTCAGATATTAATGCACAACAGCTGGAAAGTATCATGAATTTTTTTTTACCATAATGATCTTAGAGGATCTCAGGGGGTGGGGTGGGGTGGAATTCGAATTATCTGAAACAAGATTTGAATTATCCACAATTTTCACATTGTTTGAAAACAAAACTCTAGAGACCAGGGGAAATTTTGCATTATCCAAAATTTTGAATTAGAAAAGTTTTGAATTAGAATTCTGAAAGTTGGATTGTATTTCTTCCGTATATTAATTTCATCCGGTTAAAATCTCATTAGAATTCCGTGCACTTTTAATTCACTTTTTATAAATTCATTGAATATTTACGGACTTGGAATTTGCAATAACTTTGTTCAAAAGTCGTAGTACAGTAGAGTCTCGCATATCCGAGATAAACTGACGAAACGTCCTCGGATAATAGTGAGATACTGGTATTAAGAAAAAGCCTATTAAACGCCGAACTGTTATAATTTTACGCATTACAAACTTCATAATATTTTTTTTTTTTTTACAATAGAAGAAAATGAACTTATATTTACAGAATTTTCTGAAGTTAAAAAGATCGTTCCTATGATTGATTAAAATTTTGATGATAGTTTTTTGACCCGTGTGTTGACCGTGGATGACAGAATAGTCTCACTGTAACTCATGCATGTCGTAAAAGGTGACTAAAATGGGTACCCAGTGTCTGGGGGTATAGCCGGGCACCCTGCCCCTGGGGATTATATCAGGGGACCTCAGGGACTTGCCTTCTTTAGGTAAGTATGGGCATCATGACCCCGAGGGACCCTAGTGATCTTTTTTTTACCATGGGGTTTACCGTCTTTGGTAAACATGGGTGACGCACCCCCGGGATACCCAAAGATCCTTCTCTATTTTCGACCTTCCTTTTTGACCAATTTGTGTCTTTTCTTCAATTTCTTCTCGTCTAGACCACAGTTAAATCTTGTTTGGAGCAGCATAGCCATATCTTGCACTAAACTTTACTTTCTTACTTGACCCTTCTTGTCAATCAATCTTTTTTCATTGTTTTACAGTCTAGATCACAGATTTACCTTGTTTGTCGCAGTATGGCCACGTCTGGCTCTTGCGCCAATAAAACTTCACTATCATCATCATTAGATGATAGTTTGCTTTCTCGACGCGTGGATTTCTGGCTGTTTTCGACGTTTAGGCTGCTCCGTGGCAGAGTTTAATACAAATTCAGATATTTCAGCAGCGCAGGGTTCTTTGAAAGAACTTCCAGAAAAAAGCTTCTCTACTTGTTTTGAAAAGTGGTTGAACGTAGGACCGTTGCGTATCATCTGAGGGAAGGTATTTTGAAAAATAATGTTTTATTTTTTGCTGTAAATATATTTCTTATTTTTTATGATTTTATTCACGGTTTTTATGGAACGCCCTTTCTAGTATCCAAACTTTAATATTATATGTCTGTTTTGGTATGCGTTATTTATGATTGAGCTTCAAAGTCCTTGCATTCTACTGGTGGTGGAATTTTGGAGTATGAGTTACCAGCTTTAGACATAATTTTAAAAAAAATTGTAAGGTCCGTTGCCAGTAACTCATTTTGTAAACGTAGAACGACGTAGACTTTATTTAAACCCGAACTAGTGTGATGATTTACTTTTCTAAAATTGAAATTCCCTTTCTCGAATTCTAAATAATATTATTCGGAAGAAAAGAAGAAAATGAGACAGAAAAAGTTTATGCTAGAGAAATAGAATGAAAACATGCCGAATTGTTTTGTCTATTTCTCTCTTTTTTTTTATTTTTAAAAGATAAAATTAAAAAAAAAAAAAAAGACGTATCTTGATTTTCTTCACAATTATGTGAAGAAAATCTAGGGAACCCTACTTGACAAGTAACAAAGACGTAGGAAATTTCTAAATAATTTGAAACTGCTTCATGATCCAATGAGATATCCTTCAAAATCCTCATGAGAATTAACACATCAATCAATAACTCCCGAAACTAACCCAGAGATGGCGCTCGTAGTAAACCAGTAACCAGGTCTTTCTAGAGTACAAACCTTTGCTTGAAACGTGTCAAAATTTTAAGTCGATCGGACCAGAAACAGCTGAGTTATCGAGGTTGGAGTAAAGTCGTTTTGTAGTTTGTTTAAAAAATGGAAAAAACCGAGTTTCGTGTTCTGATAAAACAATGTTTTTTAATGGGTAAAAACACCGTGCAAGCGAAACAATGGATTGAAAAATGTTACCCGGACTCTTGTCCATCAAAAGCAACGATTTGTCGGTGGTTTGCCGAGTTTAAACGTGGTCGTACCGACACAAATGACGCGGAACGCTCGGGTAGACCTGTGGAAGCCGTTACACCGGAAAATGTGAGTGAAGTGACAAAAATTATAATGAAAGATCGTAAAGTTAAGCTCCGTGAGATTGCTGAGATGACACAGATATCATATGGAAGTGTATTTACTATCCTTCATGAAAAATTGAGCATGAAAAAGGTTTTTTCCATGTGGGTGCCGCGATTGCTTTCGATGGAACAAAAACAGCAACGAGTCGATGATTCAGAAAGCTGTTTATCGCTATTTACTCGCAACAAAAAAGATTTCTTGCGTCGTTACGTGACCATGGACGAAACATGGATACATCACTACACTCCAGAGTCGAAGCGGCAGTCATCTGAGTGGCGCACAGCTGGCGAAAGCCGTCCGAAAACGCAGCAGTCAGCTGGCAAAGTCATGGCGTCAGTTTTTTGGGATACGCATGGCGTGATTTTCATTGACTACCTCGAAAAAGGTAAATCGATCAACAGTGATTATTATATTGACTTGCTGGTGCGTTTGAAGGAGGAAATCGCAAAAAAACGACCGGACAGTCTCGGGACTTATTGATCCATGTGTTACATTGAATATTATATTTTAATTTATTGTCATGTGATTCATAATCATAGTCTCACGTTTTATAATTCTTCTTTTTTAAACTTGTCTGATTTGGAGTAAGAAAGCCCACCTCGAAATTTGTTTACTATTTTGTATAAAATTAGCTTTTTTACGTGGCACGACTTAGCCAGATTTTGCCCTTGTGCCGTTAAACCCTATCATCACTCACTCGCCTCTCTTATGGATTGCATATAAGAATAGCATTGTGTTGTGACGTATGCTATTACTCATCGCGTCCGTCACCTAAAGGCTTACTCCAATCACAAGATCTTAAAATTCCACTCAAGTTCAAGCACAGCTAAATTAATTAAAATTGTCAATTATTTCCAAAATATATTTTATTAATCCTCAAATAAGGGGATGCTTTCCACAGCTAAGTCCCTGTCCTCGAGTACCAACAACTTCTATAATCTATCAAAGAATACTCTTACCGGAATACAATTCGAGTACCTCTTGCAATTGCTCCGACAGAATTGAGTCCTAATCTCAACAAGTCCACTGTACTCGCCAAATAGTTCCCCGCACATCACACTAGCACTCATCTTATTACCGTAACCTTAATAATCCAATTCAATTCGTAGTCGCTTTTATGCGTTTTGATTATGTATATTCACTCCATTTTCAAAGTTTACTTAATTCGCATCACGCTACATTTGATTGGGAAGAATCTGGGAACTTAAAAATGAAATCGGAAAGAAATTCCAGATGTTGGTGGAAGGGGGAAAGTCGCGAATGTCATAGTGTGTTTGTGTTCGTACTTCCTTTCTTATCATGTTTGCGTGAACTACTTCGAGAAAGTAATATAGGCTTTGTGGAAGTTGCCAAATCAGTGGAATAAAATAAAATGATATTGAATGGAGAAACGTGAATAAGAGCAATCATCACACCTGTATCTTAACTGTTCTGGTTAAAGCAATCGATTTTTATCAAAAACTGTGAATAGAATAAAAACGCTGTATGATATGAGCCATTAAATCACTGAGAAAATTCAAAATGAATGTTAGAAGCTTTTATTCTCCACAATGTCCGGTTTTTACATAATTCAACAAAACAATAAATTTCGATTTTCTTTCAAATCTGAAATCGTGCCTGGCTGACGTATTTTATTTATTTATTATCATTATTATTATTTTCAAAAATTTTAAATAGTATAATTGGTTTGTCAGATTTCTCTGGAAAATAAATAATTGTAGCTGCTGCGTGATACATGAAATTTTTCGTTTTGGTATGGTGTGGAAGTTAGGAGAGTAATTTATCATCTCAAATGTCGTCTTCGCCGCTTGAGAACTGCAAATTTAAGGATTGGTTCAAAATTACTGGTTCCTATGCAAATAGCTATCGCTAAAAGTATTACATAGCTTTAATAAAATATACTCCTCATCAACATTTCGAAACGAGAACGCTTATTCTTTGGTGAAAGATCCTTCTAATAGCTTTCTTCAGCGACACTTTGACTTTGCTTATTCACCTTTTATAATAAATAAATGTATTACTAGCTTTTGATTGAGAATTTAAAAAAAAAAGAAAAGAAAGAAAATAAAAAAGAAAAGAAATATCATTGTACGCTACTGAGCATTTATAAAATTCTTCGTTAATTTAAATAACATTTTTGTGAAATAGTTATATGATAATATAAAACCCAAAAATTTATGTGAATGAAAGGAAAAATAACATGCAATTTAAGTGTAAAGCAAAAATGTCTGATGAGTATTTTGTACACTAAAATATAAAGATACGACCAAAGCTATTGAACCCTCCTTAAAAATAACCGTTTGTTTATTATAACGTTTATTGAAAACCTAGAAAACTGTATGCATAAATAATAAATGCATATTGTATTTAAAATTATCAATATTTTATTTGAGACTTTTTGATTTTCTTATTAAAATATTGAGGGTTTTGATGTTGTCGTCCTAATCTACAGCTCAAGTATAATTGTTTATATTTTTACCGTAAAATGTGTTTTGTTGATGTTACATTAGATTTAGACAAAGGTGCAGCACTAACACCAATTCCTCCCCTCATTTTTCGTCAAAATGTTCCATAATCCTTGCTCCTTCTACATTGTGTCTTGAATGTCTAGTCACTATGTCATGTGTTAGCGAATTTCAATCGAGTAACGTGCATTCCCTAGTGTTCATTCATGGCAACTCAAGTCTGAATTCAATCTTCTATTTAAGGTCGAACACAGTCTCCATCTTTGCACTCTTGGGGGTCTGCCAAGTCTCTCAGTGGCATAGTGTGCTCACACAGACGTCATGTCAAATTAGACAATTTGAGAACATTGATTTTGGCTGATAATGAGTTGGATAGACTTTTGCTGGTGTTGGAAGATGATGACTTTGAAGAAGAAGACTCTAGATCATCTGAATCTTTTGAGACAATTGATTCAACTGGAAAGGTAAATTGAGATTAGGCAACGTCTTTTTTTAATATATATATACACATATATATTGTCTAAAAATAAATTGTTATAAATCTGTAGCATTATGTTTTTTGCATTTATTGTTTTGTATTTTTAATAATTTGTATTAAATAGTACATTTCATGCCAATTGTTATTAGAGGGACTAATGCACTTTAAATCTATAGAGGTTCTGAGCCTCCTTGGCGTGGTGTGGAAGCTTGTAGAGATTGGTGCCAGCTCAGGTGTCGTCCTCGTCACTTGACCAATATTCAAAATTCCGTGGTTCATCTTCAATCGCCCGCGTGTCGCTTCCGAGGGCGAATTAAAAATACAATCAATCAATGTTAAATATTATTTTTATCATTTAGTATTGTTTACTTATTGAATAACAGCATTTTAAAGCTGTTATCTGTAGTATATTACATAACATTGCATAAGAACTAAATGAAATAGAATCTATTTCAATTTGTTTATTGTGAATCAATTATATAATGATGATAACTTGTATTTTGTATGCAAGTTTTATTAGATATATTTTAAGTGTTAATGAACTTTTGATTCATTAGATATTTAATGGCAAACTTAAACCATCAAATGTATCTATCTGTTTTAATCATGATATTGTATTCACGTGTGATACAGAGCTATGTATCTTAAAAGACAGCTTAAGGAGGGTCATAACTAGATTAATGACTCAAAAAGCATAGTTTGAAAAAAAAATGCCTTTTTTTTACTGTACAAAAATAAAAAATATTAATCTTTAGATCTTTTTAAAATTGAAGTATTTATTTTTATCCTGCAAATTTTCTGCTTTGTTTTTGTAGTCTTCACAAGGAGAAATCAAGAATCGAATTTTGTTCCCTAATCTATCCATGTTGGATGTCAGCAACAATAAAATATCCGATGTTCCTGCAATAATATCAGAATTCACCAACTTATCTGTTCTGAATTTGAGTGGTAATAGCGGCATTTGTCAACTACCACCAGAAATGGGATTACTTAGTAAACTGTGGAATTTAAATACTCGAATGTGTAATCTCAGTGAACCTTTAAGAAGCATGATAGAGAGCAAAAAGTACAAGACCATGGATGTTATTGGCTATTTAAAATCAATTCTTGAAGAGTAAGTGTTTTGAATTACATCCTTTAAAGTTAAATTTGCTGTCATATTTTCATTAAAATATGTTAAAAAAAGAAATAGAGCCATGCTTTGATATTTAGTTTTACTTTTTGGTGTGCATTAACCAAGTATTAGATACTTTTTTTTTGTTATTGTATTGAATTCATAAATATGTGGTTTGATGTAGTAGTCATCATTGAGAAACTTAAGTGAAATAAAGAAAATTTTGTTCTTTTTGTGTTAATTATATTCCTTTTTGTTTTTTTCTCTAACACAGAATAAACGAAATGCATTTTCTCCGACAATAAAGAATAACATTATTTATTGCTCTACACAATTAGCTAATAGCAATTAACTTTACTCATTAATAACCTTATTATTTTTAAGTACATTATTTAATGTTCATTACTTATAATTACCACAGGGTTGGAAATTATTAATTTAAATTCCTTTTGGCAAAAATCATTGATGATTGCTACTGGGAGGAATTCTTACAATTAACTCTAAAATAAATTTATCTAATGTATATGGAATACCTCTAATATCAGATTACAGTTAAAGATTTCTGGCTTTTCTTGTGTTTGATTATTTACATAGTTATGTGGAAAAAATTTTAATTGTTATATTAAAAACCTTATTTATATTCAGTTCATGATTGTTATTTTTTATTTCTTCGCAGTGCCAAACCATATGCTCGTATGAAACTCATGATTGTTGGTATTGAAGGAATAGGAAAAACATCTCTGTTAGAGCAATTAAGGCTTGAAGGCACAGGATCGTATCGCAAAAAGCCACCAGAGGTCAGTTTATAAAAACAACTGAATATCTACATTGTTTCAAATATGCGTATAAAAATGTTAAAAAATGCTTTAAATATTATCGATGTTAATTTCATCATTTGTAATGACTGTTAAGTAAGAAGCATTGCATATGTAAAAAATAAATTTTATAATTTACAATAAATAATTTTCAGCTGGTGACTGTATTAATATTCTGATTGGATTTTATGATTTATTTTATCAGCATTGGGCTAAAAGAACTGGCAATAAGAATATAAATTTAAAAACTGCCAAAGGTATTAACATATCTACTGTTGGAGTAGATGTTGGAGATTGGATGTATGAAAAGAAAATTCGAGGACAATCCAGTTATGGCCCTGTTGTTTTCAGAACATGGGATTTTGGTGGTCAAGTATGTAAATTTGCATGTTTCATATTCTAATCTCTTTCCTAATTGTAATTTTAATCTGTGGTTCTCAAACTGTGATATGTGTATCCCTGGAAGCATGCTAAAGCCTGATAGTAGAATGTGTGGTCTTTGTATACAAACAAGGAGTATGATGACAACAAATTAGAGAACCACTACTTTAAATAAATATACATCCTAAAAACTTCCCAAAAATATATTTCTTTATATAGAAAGAATACTATGCAACTCATCAGTATTTCCTGTCAAAGAGATCTCTCTATTTAGTTGTTTGGCGTATAATTGATGGTGAGAGAGGTGTTGATGGCATTTTGCAATGGCTAGTCAATATTCAAGTGAGCTTTACTTTTTTTTTTAATTATTATTTTTATATTTTGAAACGAATCTTGTACTTTAATTTTTCAATTATTGCTGCCTTTTAACTTGTAGTATTAATGTAATACTTGGAGTATTTTGTCATTCTGGATTGTATCAACATTGTTAGTTGTTATCTCAAAATTAATATAAATTGTGTAGTTACAAGTAAGCTAATTCATAACATTTCTTAAAAAATTTCTTCTTTGTTTAATAACTGAAGAGATGTTATTTATATTAGAGTTTAGAAATTAAGTTGTTACTTGTTTTCTTATTTATTTTTGTTTAAATTATTTATAGCCTAATTAAATACCAAATATGTGTCTATAGGCTCGTGCTCCTAATGCTCCAGTGATAATTATTGGAACTCATTATGATCTTGTTAAAGAACGTTTCCCTCCATCTTATTCTGAAGATCTACAGCAAATGATTAGAGACAGATTCATTAATGTTGTTGATGCTGACAAATGTGGATTGCCCAGAGTGATTGATACAATAGAAATAAGCTGTAAAACAAGACACAATATCAAACTGCTATGCAATCTAATATATGATACCGTCTTTGAATTAAAATGTCCTGGTGAGTCTGAATTTTTTGCTCTAATGTTTATTACTAATTTTGATTTAAGTCCATATATGTAGCTGTACAAAATTATACACTTTTCATTTTAAGAGTATATCTGCTAGCTGCATAATTTAAGTGATACATAACTGTAGGAATGATTTTGCTTCATTTCTATTATTAGTCATAAAGATTATTTAAAAGCTTATTCAAAAAGGCAAAATAATTAATTTTTTAATGTTATGTGTTCAGTATTTGTTAAAAAATGAAATTATAATAGGTCAGAGCATATAATAAAACACTATCTGCTAAGATACATAGAGCCAAAAAAAAAAAAAAAAAGACTAAACAAGATATATCACTGGTTAAAATCGGGAATAGGGTGTCCCCTAGGAGATTGGCGACTTTTGGGAGCGATAATTAGCTATTTAGGTCATGGTAACCCTAAGCATACTCAATGCTTAAGTCACGCACGTTTGGCAACCTATCTAGGTAGTCGCTAAGTTTCGTCGCCAATCTCTTAGAAGACACCCTATTTCCGATTTGAACCATATCACTTATTAAAAAATAAATTCTTAGTAAAAAAAATTATATTAAGTTAATAAAAAATAATGAATAAGCTTTTGTATTTCATAATTATGTGACAAGTTGTACTCAGCAATTATAATATTTTGTTTATCTTTTTGCTTCAATTCAGGAAGTAAAGAAAGATTATTAGAGCAAAAAATTCCAGCCACTTATTTAGCTTTAGAAGATGTTGTTGGTCTTCTTGCTGTTGATCGACATGTGCAAGGAAAGGATCCAGTTTTGAGAGCTGAACCTTATAGGTATTTAAATAAAAAATTTCTGTTCAGATAAATATTCATGCTCAAATTCATTTTGATGATAGAAAATGTATTATATTCTAATTTGTAAGAAAAAAAAGGTAATTTATATTGTGCAAGATTCACATTAGATTGGAAATGCATGTCTCTTTATTTTCTTTGTGAATTGTATCGCAATAAGTTGAAATAAATTACTCTAATTTTCAATAAACTTTTAATGATATCGAATTAAATTTTGAAAAATTTCTGTGTAAAATTACATTTCTGAAATTTTTTTTTGTTTTTCAATTGTTATTTTAGAAGGTTACTATAATTCTCTGGTTATTATTTTTTAAATAGCTCACTAAGTTAATTTGATATATTCCTCCTAAATACACATATATTGCCATGATATTTCTAAAAACTATACATTTGTTTTTAGGAATTTGGTGATGCATGAAATGATGCAAAGATACAATATAGCTTTTCGAGATATCTCTGAACTCAATCAAGCCACTACTTTCTTACATGAAAATGGTAAGCATTTTTCCTCAGTTATAATTTGTCTGTTTTGATTATTTTTACAAAATCAAATGTATTTCTCTGTAATATTAAATCATTGATTCTTGATATGTGTTAATATTGTTGAATTGATGTTTTATAGGAATTCTTTTGCATTATGAAGATGCAACTTTGAAAGATCTATATTTCTTGGATCCCCAGTGGTTGTGTGATATGTTGGCTCATGTTGTTACCATTAGAGAAATCAATCCTTTTGCTAGAAATGGTATTTTTATATTGAATTGTTTTGATTAAAAAGTATTTTTAAATTATGGATGTCCTTCCTATATTAGGAATATTTTTCATTAATTAAGCAAATCCTATTTATGTACACATATATTGAATGGAAGGGCATGTTGAGACTTTTTCTATGTTATAATATTTAGGAATAAATTTTTTTTTTTAATTCAGTTGTCAAATTATGAACAATGATTAAAATAATGCATTTTAAAATTTCCTTAACAATAACATTATAAATTGAATAATCAAAAATTAATTTATATCAATGTATTAGGTGTATTTCTTAGTGAATTATGCTTAATCTAAAGTGCTAATTCATTCATTGGAAAGGTTTATGTAATTCTACTTTTCACATGTTTATTGTTCAATATTGGTCAAAGGCATCTCTGAAAATCTGAATTCTCAAAAATATTAATCCAAAAATTATGGAGAACACTCATTTATTGGAAGATTTAAAAGAATTAATGTTTTAAATGACTTCACAATGACCTTGGATATGTATAATAATCATGGTTATAAATAGAAATAGGATTGTGTGATATCATAGTATAAAAATATTTATATTTTAGAATTGTAAATTATTTATACCAACAAATGGCAAATTCTTAGTATTATTTTTAAGTAATAAATAAAGTCTTTTATGGTTATTATGAAATAATTTTTAACTGAAACGTATGCGTAAGTAAAACATAATCTGTATTTTGGATCTTGAATAAGTTCTCACTGTTTTGTGAGTGTGTGTGTGAAAATTAATGTTCCTTTTTAAAGTATGTGGCAAAAAACATGTCACTATCCACTATGTTCTTCCATCTTTCTGACAGCATATGAATTCCACATTGGAAAAACTACATGTCTTTTGAGGCTGTCCAAAAATCGACCCATTTTTGGTATCTTCATAAGAATGGAAACATTGCTCAGCCAGACTATGTGCCATTATACAGAATAAGTGATAATCAGAAGAGGATATGTCAGTTGAATATGGAAGGTGGGCTGAGCTTCCTTCTTAAGCATTTCCAAATAGGATTTCACCTGTTTTGTAACATGTGGACGAGTGTTGTCACATAACAGAATCATCTTGTCATGCGTGCCTTTGCTTGTTTGGTGAACGTTTTTCTTTTAGGGCTCGACTCAAACACATGAATTGCAGATGATATTGATCTCCCATTTTGCTTTTGTTCAGTTCGAATAGCTCATAATAAATTACACCCTGTTGATTCCACCAAATGCAGAGGAGAAGTGTTTTTCATCTCCAAGATCAAAATCATCATTTTTGATGCATCGAAACCAGTCTCTGTATGTCATTTTTGACAATGCATGCTTGCCTTAAGTCTCAAGAAGAATTCTGTGTGCCTCAGCTTCAGATTTTTTTTAATAAAATAGTGCAATAAAATTTCTCACAAGTACTCTTTTCTTAGCCCAAAACACAACATTTATAGAATTAAAAAGAAGAAGGAAAAAAATGTTTACACTGTGATGAATTAACATACATTAAAGTTCAAGCTTACTTATGGTACTTCCTTGTAGATGCATTACCATTTGAAATTACATGCACAAACCCCTGGAAATACCATCTGTTAGGAAACAGCAAGAACTTATTCAAGGTCCTAATACTTTTATGGTATGTTGAAAAAATAATCATTCTAAAGCTGCATTTTTTTATGAATCTTTAGGTATTATGAAGATTGAAGATCTAAAACATGTTTTTAAATCATCTCAATTTGCTCCATCTGATGCTCAGACTTACATCTTAAATTTATTAAATAAATTTGAAGTGGCACTGACTTGGGACAATCGTACCATTATCATCCCTTCACTTTTACCTTCTGAAGAACAACTGAGAGCTGGTTTTCCTGGTTGTGATGTGAGGGTAAGAATACTAATGCTTTAAACATGACACTTGAAATATTTTTGTTCATGCAAAAAAGTTGTCATTTTACAGCAGATTGATTAATGGGAAGAGATTCATAGTAACAGTTATTTATGAAATAGTTGAATATGTTAGAAAATTATTACAATAATTAAATTCAAGCTTTAAATAATGATTTTCCATCATTTATGTGTAAATAAATATGTACATTTTATTAAATATATGAATGAATTTAAAACTTATTAATTTTTTTTTCTTGTCACTTCGTATGACTTTAAAAAACTTGATTAAGAAGCTAGTTTATATTTTACCAGCTATAATGATTCTACTCTCTTTAATGATCGTATTTATAGCATTAAAATGCATTTTCAAATTATGTATGTATGTGTATATATATATATATATATTAAGATGTGAAAATAAGGCTAGTTAAATACTTGAAATGAAAATCAAATTTAAATTATGAATATTTATCTCACTTTGAAGATAAATTCTGTTATTATGTTTTCTTTTCTTTCTAATTTTTTGTTAACTGTAAGAATTAAAAACTATGAAGCAATTATATTGTATAATGTATCAATTTTTAAATTAACCTATTGCCTTTATAGGTACCTGTGAGATCAAGAGTATGGGCCATGCGTAAAAGCTACGGAAACAGATACTCAGTTGGCAACACACCTCTTACTTTAAAATTAACAACTACTGAAAAAAGACCTCAGAGACCAGTCAGTGATGTGCCTTTAACTGCTGAGAGTATAAGTGCGCCAAAAGTCAGTGACCCATTAGAAAAAGATTCTGAAAATCCTGGCGTAACATGTTATGTTCGACATAAAACCCAAACGGAAAGTGTCATTCGAAGACTGTTACTTATGTCATACTTCCCCAGTGGTTTCTGGTCACGTTTGATGACCAGAATGTTAGCTGATGATATAGTTGTCGAAATTATCCGTTCCTATTTCCTGATTCCTAAAGATGTAGATATGGATCCTTTACTTGCTGCCGTGTTTAACCGTAGAGCTGAGTGGATATGCTGGCAAACTGGAATGGAATTACGATATTTGGACACTACACTCTTTCGCATGAAGGAGCATTTAAGTCATTTGAATAATGCTCCTTTTGAGTACAGACAGATGAAATTTTTTGTACAGCAAGAGGGGAGTTGGAGTGACATAGAGATAATTAATTCAGCTATTTTAGAAATTATTTTGCCAAATCAGACTGTTGTTATTCAAATACCAAAAGTAGATGCAGAGGGTATTGTTATTGCTTATGATAATGTGGAACTTCAGCCAAATTCAGAATGTGTAGCAAAGTTATTATCTGTTTCTGTAGACCACATTGATACACTTTTGGAGGATTGGTATCCAACTTTGGGTACTAGATTTGTACATACATCAGAAGGTACATGATTCTGCATATCAAATTTATATTTTTTTTATATAATTTTTCTGAATTTTATCAGTTTATTTTTAAATCTTATGTGGAAGGATTTTATATTACTTACATGCTAGCTCGTACAGAATTGAACTAAGATCCAATATTATTTTTCTGTTAATGTTCTTTTAAAATTTATAGTGATGTAGAAAAGTTCACTTATAAAAATTTGTTAATTTTATTGAATAACCTTTTTTCACTTTAAAAGCAATAATTTATCACTAATAATTTTACTGCTAATTAAAATATAGCTGTAATTTTCACTTCTTATTCTTTACCATGTATGATTTAAATTAATTATTAACATTATATATTAATATATTAATTGATACATTTTATTATTCAATTTTTTTTTAAGTAAATGATTTACCTTTTTCTACAAGTATTAACTCATTTCTGATTATCTCTTTGGTCCGTCTGCATATCATATTACTCTTTCTGTTTTTTATTTATTTGAAATGCTGTCACTTTTTTTTTAAATTCAAATGTTTATTTTCTCGGATTAACTGAATAAAAAAATACTTAATTTTTAAAGAGACACATGCTATATATTAATTAAATAAAAGTTTTATACCTTTTTGTTTTTTTTTTTTAAATTAACTTTAAAAGGAAATCTAGATTTTAGGTTCTGAAAGAATTACATAGATTAATGTCAAAAAGATTGCAAGGTCCTGTGTTTTGATTAACAATAATTTTTAAATATGTGATATCTGAAAAAACTTGCTATGATCTTTTAATTTAGTTACTGTATAAATATTTTATATATTACTATCCATCAATTTTACAAATCAAATTGTGAAGAATTGTTTAATAACTTTTATAATCACAAAATAAAGTGAGAAATCTTATTTTATCTTTGTAGGAAAGTTCTTAGTCACTAGACTTGTACCTTGTACTCAGTGCATTGTAGCACATGTCAAAGAAGAAACTGGTTCTTCTGATAGAGGGCATTTTTCTGTCACTGACCATGCTTGGGAACCTAGTCTTTGGCATGGAGATCCACCATGGAAATCTGGCTTAGATTCTTGTTCATCCCGTAATTTGTCGATGGGAAGCAGCAGCAAATTATCATATTCACCCAATCTTGCTCAGAAAAATAGAGGTTCTCGTAGTAGTACCATGTCTCATGATAGTGATAGTGGAGTAGGTCCAGATAGCAATAGCTCTAGGTAAAAATAAATTCTGTGTTTATTATTCTATGTTTTAATTTAACTATTAATTTCTGAAAATCAGTGTCTACCCTATATAGAAAACTTCACTATATGTGACAGGAAATGTAATTTATCCGTAGATTTAACAATTTTTGGTATGTTTTAAGAATTAAATGACAACTTTTGTGTGATGACTGCACTTGATACATATCTCTTGAACTTTATGACGATGATTTTAGAATTATTTTTTTATAGAAAATTTTAGTTGTTTTGGTTTTTAGGGAAGGGGGATACATAATATTCAGTATTTGAAAATTTTCCATAAGTAATCTTTGACATAAACGTAATGCTATGGATAGCAATCTTCATATCATTCGATGTACTAATGCACCTTTAATAAATTTCCTCTCTTATGGAAGAAATTCCATGTATTTTTTTTTAAAAAAATTGCTTTGTGATCACATTATGAAACAGACATATGTTTAAACATCAGTGTTCAGTCTTAATTAGAATTTTAAAAAATAGCTGTCAATTACTATTAGAAATATGCAAGACCTTAATAATAAATGAAGGTGAAGCTGAAGTGTTTAATATGTTTATATATGATTGTTTTAAGGGAAAAAAAGTGATGTATTAAAATACATAAATTTTTAAAAGAAATCATAATGAATATATAGATATTATTGATTTTGAAATGCTGAATAAGTATAAGGAATTTTTTTAAAAAAATTAGATTTGTTTTAAAAATATAATTTAAATAGAATGGAATAGAAATAATCCTTTTATTTTTACAATTTTTCTCTTAGTTATGACAGTATTTTTGCATTATTTATTTTAAAAAAAATCCTGAAATGTTTGATTTTGGCTCTTTTTATCCTTTTTTTTTTATGCAGTCGCAAACCTTCTACTGAAAGTCGACCCGAAGCTGAGCTAGCATCCAGCATTGAAAACAACATGTGCATTGAATCTTTACCTGAAACTGTGATTTACAGTTTTATGGTTGAAGAATGCATTTTAACAGCTTATGAGCAACGAATGCTTCAATGTCCTTTGCATGGGAATCAGTCATTATTGCAAATAGCCCCTGATACAGTAAGATATTGAAAACTTCCAATTCTTATTTGCTACTTATTGAATTATTACTTAACAAATAAGATTTATAAACTTAGTAGATTTATTTTTATTACTGTAGGTGAAATTAAAATATTAATAACTGAAGGGTCGTGGATTCAAAACCCACTTCCATTCATTTAAAATTAAATCCACATCATGATATGTCTGAAAGCTCTGCTAAGATATGTAACAAATAGGGAATATATGTTAAAAACTTTCATATCATTAAGTAAAGAGCTAATTTCCTGAATCTGTATTTGCTAATGGTTTGTCGCCTTTTAATTTTCTCTACTTTTGTATATATATGTCTACTATGTTTGATAAAGGCTCAAAATCACAAGGTTTGTTCTAGTGCAATGTTAATTGAGCTCAATCAACTATTAATCATATTCTGTTTTCAGTTAGCCATATATTTATTTACTCTTAGTGGTTTTGTATATCAAAGAAAAATGTGATTTTACTTTAAAATTAAATTGAATTCAAAGTATTAAAATAAAAATTACTATTGTTTTAAAGTTAAATATTTGATTAATATTTTTACTTGTATATTTTTTAATAAGCAGATATTAATTTATCTGATTTTTATACACATCCCATGGATACAATCTAATAGGGAATATGCTGTATTCATTTCTTGCTGACATAAAGTAATCTAAATTTTGATTTTAAATTCTTGTATTACTTAAAACTATAAATAAATAAATTTGAAAAATATTTTTCATTGTGTTAGTTGGTTAATCTATGAATTATTGTATAACAATTTTGAACTTGTTTTTTTTTTTTGTGTGTGTGTGTGTGTGTGTGTGTAATGTAAAATGGGTTTGTACCTGTAGGTTTTTGTTGATCTTGGGGAACGTCATTTAATTCCTCCTGATTCCGTGCGACGAGGAAAAATGCTTGGCAGAGGTGCATTTGGATTTGTTTTCAAAGCCAATATTAAACAGAGGGTAAAGCATTGTAATTTTATTTACTAAATAAAAGCATCTGAGCACATTCAATCATTAAATTAATTATTAAATAGCTGATAAATATATTTAATAAAAGCATGTTTTGTATTTTTTTTATTATTTAGGGTTGTAACACTTACACTGAAGTAGCAATGAAAATGTTGCAGCCAGTTGATCCAGGGTTCGGAGCCAAGCAATCGGATACTGCAGCATATAAAGTAAACAAATTTTCAAAAAGCAGTTTCTCTTTTATTTTTCCTAACTTATTTTGTTATTAAAATTGAAAAATATATAAATATTATTGAGCTTTATTTTTAGGATATGTATCGATATTCATAGATAAATGTTAAAAAGATATGCTATGAAATATTTTTTATTCCATTATAGTGAGTATTTGAACCTTAATATTAGAATACAAGAATTATTCCCAATATATAAAAATCAATTATGTAGAAATTGTGTGCAATCATTCATTTTTTATGGACTGTTTTTACAGGCAGCTTGGAATAAGTGGCAGCGAGATCCATTACAGTATGCATGCAAAGCTTACTGTACTGCCCGCCAAGAGCTGAACATTTTGCTATCTTTGCGTCATCAAAACATAGTGCCTTTAGTTGGTGTATGCACAAGACCTCTTGCCCTTGTTTTGCAGCTTGCACCCATCGGAGCTTTGGATTCTATTTTGAAAGATTATAGGCGATCAGGAGCTAAGTTAGATGTGTATGTCCTACAAAGAATAGTTTTTCAGGTACATATTACTTCCTTTCTATTACTAACTAAAATCACTGTATTGCAATTAGTGTAACTTGGCTATTTTAATTCAAACTGTATAATAGAAAATAATATTAAATTACTCTTATTAATAATTTTTGAATCTCTTGTTAATAGCATGTTTTTAAAAAAATTTCTTGAAATGTATCTATGTGATTTTAATATGTTCACTACTTCTAATATATTTTTCTTATGTCTTATAATATAAGCACATGGATAACTCTCTCTTTTTAAAAATTCTTATCAGCTGAATGAATAATTTTGAAATCATTGAAATGAAAATAGTTCTAATTTAATCTATTGTGAATAAAATTAAAATCCCTTTATAACTGTTAAAATTAGCTTATTTAGTACTATATTTTCTAAAAGATTTTGCTCATTTCATAGTATTTTACAATAGAATGTTAATTATTATAATTCATTTGATGTGTTTAGGACTATAATGAAATATAGGAATATACTGATGGAATATGTAAGAGATACTTTTCCATCAGTATGTTTTTAATGTAAAAAGTTTTTCATTGTGTTTTTTTCAATATCAATTTATACAATATAGTCTTTGTCATTTTACTAAAAATATTTGTTTAGAAACAGGTTTGACAGAAATACATTTATATTATTAGATCCTCTTCTTTTTATGGTATTAATTTGTTATGATTATTATTCCTATTTAAGGATGTAATGATAATCTTCAATTAGAATATTTAAAGTTGTATTTGTTTTTAAAAAATTATTTTATTTTTTTAAACTTGGTTATCAGTACTAACTTTAACAGACCCAAAAATATTTATTTTTGCCCCAATAAAGAAATTATAAAAGTTAAAAACTCTGCTCCATTCTGTGCAAATATTATTAATTTTTTTACACTAGAAATATAAAATTTAGAATCAGTTTTAAATATTTCTGTTAGTCTCACTTAAAATGTTACTTAATTTTTCTTGCAGATTGCAAAGGCATTAGAATACCTTCATCAGCAACACATAATATACCGCGATCTCAAATCAGAAAATGTCCTTGTTTGGGAAATACCCCCTCCATTTCATCCATCCACACCCATACCTCTTGTAGAAACGAAGTTGGCTGATTATGGAATCAGTCGATCCACTTTGCCCACGGGTACTAAAGGTTTTGGTGGCACTGAAGGCTTCATGGCTCCTGAAATCATGAGGTACAATGGAGAGGAAGAATACACCGAAAAGGTAACAGAAAAAGCAATTTTTGTATTTTTTGTTGTGATATATAGTGATTTTTTAATACTGTGACTGTGTAAAAGTAAGTTTATTTTTGTTGAATAAAATAATTTAATGTCATACTAGGATGAATATAACTCAGAATTAACATTGAATGAATCATATGTGATTTACATTTCATTTATTCAGTTATAATGAAATCTCTCTGATTAGGAATTAAAGTAGTTAATGAATATTCTCCATTTTTTTTTTCAAATAGGGAGTATGAATAAATATCTGTATATATTGCATTTACATTTGTAGCTTTATTATATCTTCCTATTAAAATTAATTTCTTTTAAATCATATCCGAAAATATCTTATTATCCATGAAAAAAATTAGCAAATATTTGTTGAATTGACATTCAAGAGTGCTTACATTGATCTATTGTATTTGTTATTCCTTCTAAGCCATCTAATATTTTTTGTAAAAACACCTTTGGATATTATTATTTAATTACACTTTCATTAACAAATTTTACTATGCAGATATGTATAAAAACGAAATTAGTTATTTTTTTTTTTTAGAAAAACATATCTAATTCTAATTATGTATTTGTGTGACATAAAAGTGGTCTTTTTTCATTTCATTAATTTCTTGAACCATTCGCAAATGCTCATTATTTTAAAAATAAAAACTAAATCCATTATGGTCTGACATTTGGTCAAAACTTGCACTTCTCAGAATTAAATCTAAATTAAAATACTTGTTTTCTTCCTAAATTTTTTAGATCTTCTTTACCATGAATACAGTTATAAAAAACATAAAAATAAATTTTAATAATTTTATAATTAGGTATTTAAAAAAATTATTGGAAAGTAATTCTTTCTTTCTTAAACAGCTTAGTGACTGCTATTTTTACAAATATTTTTTTTCTTCTTTTGCTACTATTATGTTTTGTCTAAATAAATGCATTCTTATTTCAATGTAGGTTGATTGTTTCTCATTTGGAATGTTCATGTATGAACTCATCACTCTTCATCAACCATTTGAAGGCCAAGAATGTGTGAAAGACCATATCTTAGATGGCGGGCGACCCTCTTTAACTAAACGAGTAATTATCTTTCTCCCATGTATAAAATTTGATCTTAAAAATATTTTGTTTTACAATTAAGTAGGACTTCCGAAAAAGTGTCATGTGATGATTTATTTCATAAATTTGTCTGTAAATAGGACATGGCATATCCCACTTATCTTCTGGACCTGATGACACTGTCTTGGTCTCAACATCCAAAAGATCGACCATCAGCTAGTCAAATTGTATCTATTGCTCAGGCTCCAGAGTTGACGCATTTGATAGATGTTGCATCTCTTCATGACCAGATGGCAGTTCTCAGTGCCTGTGTTACTGCATTGCCTCCTAAAAATGAAGGTATCATGTACTTCCTTTTTTAAAAAACTTATTAAAGTTGTATTAAGTTCGTTTATGTTATTTGAATTAATTGCGGCAAGGCGTACTTGATCAAGCTGCACCAAATACTCATTAATTCCTTAGTAAATAAGTGTATTATGTAAATTATTACAAATCTATATCTGTGGCTTATATAAGGTGAAAGAAGAAAAATCTATGTATCAGAGTTGACTAGAAGAGTGACAAATGAAGAATTGCTAGAACATCCCAGGAATGCATTATCCATGCTCAAATCCAATAAATACCTTGGGTAGAGGAAACAATTACTCGCTTACCTTAGAGCTGTAAATTTTGTATTTATATATAGAAAGAAGTCCCAGAAGTGTTATAACATTATTGATTTGGAATGGTTTAAAATGTGATATAACTGTACAAATGAGAGAATAGATTTCTATAATATTATAAAGAAAATTATCTTTTTATTTTATTTTCTTGTGATACAAAAGAATGTGAAACCATTACTAAAGTGATTTTATGTATTTTGATGGAAGATTTTATTTTTCTTGGGTTGTAAGGAAATAATTAAAAAGTGCATATTTTATAATTTAATGGATAATATTATATTTTGTGATTTATTATACAGATATTAGAGAGATTAGGTATTCTGAAATCTTATTTCAGTACATAAATGTACTTCAAATTGGGTGCAATACATATTTTACCATTCAAATGTTAGAAGATATACTATTATTATTCACTGTCTTGAAATAAATTTTAAATCAATTTTTAGATATTAAATTAAGTGTTCAAATATCAAAATATTAATTTTCTAGTGAAAAATGTTCTGAACTTCTATTTATTTTTCTAGTTCTAATGTTTTTATTTGTTAAAATTTATTATCTAATAAACCATTCCTCCTAAATGGTCAGAGATCATATAATATAATCCTTCTATTAAAAACATTTTTTTATTTATTTATTTTACAATAAAAATTAAATATTTATCCTTTTAAATTCGTTCAAATTTGAAATATATTAGAAACTTTAATTGTATTCATAAATTTTTATTCAATGTGTTCTTATATAATAACCAGATTTAACATACTTCAATATATTTCAGTGATCAGGAAACTAAAAATATTAATTTTTATTCTTTCTCACTCAGAGCAAAGTGCACAAGATAATCAATGGGAACTGTGGTTCAGCCGTTTAGGAAAACAGATGGATATATTGACTTGCAGTAAAAAATCATGGCTTGAATACAAGGTACATCTTGTTACATTACAATGTTCATTTATATAAGTTGTTGTTGATTGCATTGCTTTAAAACTTTTCATATTCTGTTATATAAAATTATTGGAATTTTTATTGCAAGTTAATAAAACAATTACACTTAGATTGCAATAAAAGTATGAAATATTTAACTATCAAAACCTGTCATATTGTTGATTGAATGATTTTCACTTATGTTGTTTCAGACTTTAACTCTAGAAACTGTCACTGTAACATGCTTGTGTGTTGTTGGCGATGATTTATGGCTGGGTGACTCTAAAGCACGGATCCATATTTATAAGTAAGATTGAATATTTATTGTATTCAATTATATTTAAGCTTAGAATTAATTATATAAAACTTTTGCTTTTTGTTGTAAATTCTCTAATTGGCTTTCTGACATATTTTAAAAACTATCTTGTATATTCTAAATGTCTGAAAAGAGAAATGCAAACTGTAGTTGTCTTTCACATTAATTTTTGCCTCAAAATTGTAAGATGCATTGACTATATTATACTAAACTTTGAATCAAGTAAAAAATAAGTTAACCTCAGATATTCCAGAACAAATAATGCATTTTGAGATTTTTTTTATTATAATTAGTTCTTAGTAACACAGAAGCTACAATAATGTGTTATAATAGTTTCAAATTATTTGACAGAGATTTGAAAATATATCTGTTTGAAAAAATATAAATAATATAGCTAATCTTGTATGTGTAGTGACAAACGTAAGATTCATGTCTTGAGAAATATGGATAATTAATCAATGTATTTAATTAAATAAAGGATTTTGAATATTCCATATCCTTTAAATTTAAAGAAAACTGTTTTTGATAATTTTTGATATTGGCTTGGAAGGGGAAAAATTGATCATTATATTTTGTTTATAGCATTGCAGATCACACTATGACCACTTCTTTTTCTGTGGACCCTTATGCTCCCACAGTGTCAGCCATCAGAAGCATGTGCACCCTGCCTGGTCAGAATGGTGTTGCCATGGCAACCAGTGGAGGGCAGTTATGGTTGTGTTGCACTGGTACTACAGAAGTTGAAGAAGCAGTGGAAGAACCTGATAGCCATGATTCTTCACATTATAATATTGAAGAGCTTGTTAATAGTGGGGGATCTATTTTTTGTATAACTGCTATTGATTTGGGAAATAAAAGGTATTTCCAATGGTATTTATATGATAATTAAAACATTTAATGCTTTTATAAAAGCTTTTTTGTTATGAATTAAAATTGCTTAAGTATAAAAAAAACAGTAAGTTTTGAGTTTGGTGTTAAAAAATTGTCGTACAGATATGTAAGCATATATCGCCCTGAAAAGTAGAAAATATAAGTTTTTGAATCTTCAAAAAAAGTTTACAATATATTAAATAAAAATTATGTAAAATTATTTTCAAAGCATAATTTTTTATGAAGTACTAATGTTCTAATATGTCAGTTAAGATTTCCATCTATTATTATATATTATGAAACTTCATGAAAATGATAATGTGTAAATTACATTATTGTATTTCAGGTTAATATAACATTCACACACATAGAAAATATTACCTCCAAGTGCATTAATGAAAAGAATTTGAGCTGCCTTTCATAAAATTATTTATTTCAATTATTCTGTACATATATATGTAATGTCTTATCAAGACACAGTGTATTCAAGTATTCAAAAGATGCTTCAAATTTAATTTAAACTTAATGCACTTTTGTTTTTAGATGCGAGCTTTGGTGTGGGCAAACACAAGGAAAAATATCTATCTATTCAACTGAAGATTCGGCTGTAACAAATCAAGAAATAGTATACCATTATGATCCAGTAGTGGACAACCTAGATGTTTATCAACTAGTCGGAGGATTTTGTGATAAACCAATTGTTTGGTCTTATGTATATCCAGGTGAATATATTTTATTTTGTAGCTTATTACAAAAAATTTAATTTGAAATGATTATATAAAAATAATTTAAATTTTTTGGGCATGAAGCTATTAATGGGAATGAAGTTTTATATGTGTGAAAGTAATTACATTTTTTTTAAATAAACATTAATTTATCTTGTAGACTAAAGAAATCGTGGTAATTTATATCCATAATTTATTATTTTTGGTCCTTTTGTTGAAGTTTCTGAAAAAAGACTGAATATTATAAATTGTATAGGAAACAAATATGTATGTTAAGATTCCACTGCAAATTTACTGCATAAATCAAGATGACTATAATTCATGATGAAATCTTATGTCAATTTTATAAACAATAAAAAATATACTGTTCATATTTTTATCTACACACTTTTGTTGCTTTTGGTAGATTTTTTTTATTATTTAATAAAATTGAGGTAATTTTTTTTTTTCACTTCTCAAAATTTTAACAAGTAAATTAGTGGATAATTTTTAATTTACAGTACCTTTAATAGTTAATTACTAAATTTTATATATGTAAAATCAGAATCAAGAAGTTATCAAAAATATACAACAGAGAATTAAAAACAGATTATGTGCCGAAATTTTATTTACATTTTGCGATGTATCATTTATTTTTGTTTTACAGGCTGTGTAGCATATCAGTGGGATACTGCAAATAGAACAATCTTACATAAATTAGATTGCTCTAAGCTTGCACCTTGTTCTGAAAGCCTCATGTCTATAAGTATAGAAGAGCACTTGAGCCGTAAGTATTTATTTCTTAATTGAATAATCGCTATACGTTTTAATTGATGTCATTATTTTTAGAATTTAACTTTGTATTTGTAATTTTTGATAAAATATTCTACATAAGATATAACATTGAATGTTGAACAAATTGGATTTTTTAAAAAAAAAATAGAAAAAGATGAGATTTTTTTCTTTTCTTACAAATTGTCGTGGATAGGCTTTTATTTATCTTTATGTTGTAAATGAAAGTTAACAAGAAATTGGACTTCTCTTTGTTCTGCTGATTGCAAATTGATCATGTAACTATTTGTGTCATTATTAGTTCTTTTAGCAATTTTTTAACTTAATTTTTTTTCTGCTTTACAAATTTTTTACTTTTTATAAAATATGATTGATGTGATGTGAGTTTTGGCAGGGTTAAATGGTGCAAGAAACAGATATAGCTGTGTTGCCACAAACAATGTGTAACATGATCTATATATTTGATAGTATGAAAAAAAGAAAAATTTTAGTAGACTAGATGGAAAGTCAAAAACGAAAAAAGATCATTAGGGTATACCAGAAGTTGAGTCATCCATGTTTATGTAAAACAGTAAATCCAATAGAGAGAAAAAGATCATTTGGGGACCTCAGGGTCATGATTCTATACGTATGTAAAGAAGATATGCATGAAATATATTGCAAACCAAAGATGCTATACCAATTTGATACAAAGATTGAATGAAGAAAAATTTATGGAATATTTGGGACTACAGTGAGATGCAAAATTTTACTCAAAAGAGTATAAATAGGATCTCAAATCTGGAGCTGCATTTAATTTGTTTATTAATTTTTTATGAAAGAATACAAGAAAAGAAAAACAACTGTTTCACTAGCCATACAAGCAAATAGCAATGGATATATTATAGGGTTTTTACAAAGTTCCTTACTTCATAAGGTAATCAGTTATACAACTGATAATCTTAGTAAAAACCTTTACTAAATTTTTAAAATTGTTTTGCTCTTTAGCTGTATGGCTATGGTAACTTTTTTTCTTTTAGGCTACTCCCATTGACCTCTTACACTTACATCTGATTTAATTGATCAGTTCATACATTTTTTTTAAAAAAAAATATTCATACATTTTCATTTTTTTATTATTATTATTATTAGAAAGATTTATTTTGTTGAAATAAAATGTCTAATTGCTTTTGTGTAAATTCTACATAATTTACTTTTCCATTATGTGTTATTTGTATGCCTTCATAATGGTAAACTCATACTTTTAAGCTGGACGATGTCAAGTGACAGCTATGGCAAGCGTTGGCAGTGATCTCTACATAGGTACCACATGGGGATGTATTGTTGTTGCCGAAGGCACAACCATGAGACCCATCACAGTGTTTCGACCGTTTGAGGAAGAAGTAAAAGCCATCCTACCTCTCATAAGCAAAAAGACTTCAGACAGCAAAGATCCTTCCTCCTCACGTAACTCAGAATGTATTCCTTACATTGCAACTGTTGGTAAAGGCTACAGAAATCTCATTGGACGTTATGCTTCCATAAATGCACCTGCCTTATTACAGGATAACATGTTCTTGTTGTTATGGAGAGCAGATAATTGGGCACCTGCATAAAGCTAACTAACATAAAGGCATTTTACTTTTCAATGAAATGTGATATGTACATTTTAATATAGTCTATGTAACTTGTATATAAAGACTTTACTCAGAATCTTTAACTCTGTACATAGTCCCAAATTGTGTGTACATATTTTTTATGTGTTTCGTCCAATGTTAATTTAAGCAGCACCTTTTTTTTTTTAAATTGAAAAGCATATAATTTTCAATCAGGTAATTAATCGATAGAAGAAAATACTGAGTGTTCAGTACACAGATTAGACAAGCTATGAAAATTTTATATTAGTCAAATGGAAAATCTAGTCGACTGTAAGAATGGTTATCAGAGCTTTTAATTCGAATTTGAAAAATATACATAACTTCACTCAATTAAAAACCTGAAATATGTTAATAGTATTATTTTGTAATTTTTTTGTTTATATGAAATGAAAACTCTGTATTAAACAGGTTTGTTTTTAAAAAAAACTGTTTTCAACTTCAATGGGAAAAAATTGCATAGATGAGCTGTGAAGTATATATTATTCTGTGTGATTAAATTTATGAAAGTTTCTGTGATATAGTGCATTGAAATGGCTTTGCATTATTTTTTTAAAAAATTAAATCTTAAACATAAAATGAGTAATTTTTTTCCATGAGTTTTCCATCAAAATTAAATATTCATATGCAATAACTAGGAGAAAAGGGGGAGCTTTGATAGAAATAGTCTCTTTCCCCTCCTTCCCTTTCATGACAGAAGTTCCAGATATTAATAGAAAAACTCAACAGCCATTTTACAAAAGACTTAATCGAAGTTTATTAAATATATAACTAATGAAATTGTGAGATAAACTTTATATCTCAACAATATTTATTTCAATTGATTTTTTTTAATTATTTTTTTTTAAAAAAAATTAATTTAAATAGTGCATTCTCAAAAATTTTTTTTTAAATATTCCATTTTAGCAATATATTTTGACCACAGAAACATAAAAAAATATATATTGTTTGTCATCATGTAAGATATTAAAAAATTTTGTGTTTGATCCCTCTTAATAGAAAAAAATTAATTTTTTTACCACATTTTTTTTGTTAATATTGTTAAATGTCAATCATAGCAATACGATAATTTGAATATTAGATATTTTACATATGCTATCCTGCATTATTTTACCACTCAAGTATATTATTAGTCAGATTTTTTGACATACTAATTATATGTAATGGTTGTCAGTTAGAATATTTTAGATTTCTTTAACAATAAATGTATTAGTTACCATTTGCATGCTGTACAGCCATAGTTTAGATAAAATTTTATTTTAATTGTACACAAGTTTATGTGTATTAGCTGTTAACATTTTTAGGAATTTTGTTGAAATCAGACGTTTAAAAAAATCTGCCTAAATACATTCCTTTATTTCCTGTACATTCTAGAATATATTAACTTTATAAATGACAAGATGTATTGATGTGTTCACAACAATTTGCTTAAGTATTCCGTATTAAATATTTCTTATCTGTACTTTTTGTACATTTTATTGCCTTGTCAGAAATAATGTGCAACATCTAATAAAGTATAAAATTATTAAAATATCTCTTTCTCTGTGTATGGGTTATTTTTATACAAATTCAGCAGTATTTAAAAGTCTTAAGCAAAACTAATTTGAATTATAACAGATTATACTGACTATTTTTTCACTAATTAATTAATTGTTTGTTCATTAACGTCTCACTGAGAAGCAACACGAGGGCTGTTGACGATAGACCTCGTTATGTTGAACCTCGGTCAAGTATCGAGAACGACGCTCGAGCTGGCATTTATTTCTACCGACTTCCGCACTACGCCAAGAGAGAACTTGGAGTCAGGATAGATTTGACGAGCACCCGCTACACTGGACAATTAATTCAAAGGAAACGACGTCGACCGCGAATTCGCGATCATGATCATCAGGGTACTGTGACCATATATCATGAGTCATAAAATGCAAATACATTATGAACAAATCTTTTGACAAGGAAATGTTTTATTGCAAATACATATTAATAATTTACTATATAATTAAGTATGTTTCAATTACCTCCACTACCTTGTTGAAAGGGCCGCGGTAGCCTAGTGGTCAAGGTCGTGGACTAGCGGCCGGCGGTTTTTGTTCAGTCGCGGGTTCGATCCTTGGCCGCCAAAGACCCGCCGCGTAGCCGGGGCTGATGCACGTTAAATCTGTTCGGGGCCCAAAGTTCTCCCGTTGGCGTGGTGTGGATGTTAGGAGAAGGGAGTGTCAGCTCAGATGTCGTCCTCGTCACTTGACCGTGGTTCAAAATTACGAGGTCCGTCGCCAATAGCCCTCGTGTTGCTTCTAGTGCGACGTTAATAGAAACTAAACTACCTTGTTGAAAAACCTTTCACAGTCAAGTCACCTACAACGCAATTTTAATATAACGAGGAACGAAAATAACGACAGCAATCTGTATCGATATGACCGAAGGGGGTGCCGGCTCAGGTGTCATCCTCGTCACTTGACCGAGGTTCAAAATTACGAGCTCCGTCGCCAATAACCCTCGTGTTGCTTCTAGAGCAACGTTAATAAAAACTAAACTAAAACTAATCGGTATGACCGACGGAAGCGCATTTAGAACATCTCTGTTGTCCACAGAAGGCTGTTTGAGAATGTCCAGACTTTTGGCATTTAAAAGAACGAAAAGGATTTGGAACTTAAGGTCGGACTGGACAATTTAAATAGCCTGCAATGATTCGAGAAGAAAACTGTGGAATTCTAAATGTAAGTA
Source organism: Nephila pilipes (assembly GCA_019974015.1). Taxonomy (NCBI): domain Eukaryota; kingdom Metazoa; phylum Arthropoda; class Arachnida; order Araneae; family Nephilidae; genus Nephila; species Nephila pilipes. The sequence continues at coordinate 60,737 of BMAW01052619.1, read as the reverse complement.
TTAAACGTTTTGATAGATTTTGGGTTATTCTCTTTTCTGATGACGATCCATCTAATGTTTATGACTCCCTGGTCCGATAAACCTTCAAGAATCTCGGACTTACAAACATGGTCGAATTCAGATATAACGCCGCGAGAAGTATTTTCAGAGTTTTATTTGGCACAATTGTAGCTGAAATGTTCAAGAATGTTTTAGTGAGGAGAGAGCAGACGAGATCAAAAAGTCTAGGGAGCGCAGTTTAACAGGCTTAGGCTGCCCCGTTGCTCCAAATCCCTTGTGTATAATAAAAGGGGACTTAAAGGCTAATGTATTATCAGATAGTGAAATAATACGGAATAGTGAGTGACTGTAGGTTTTAATGGCGCAAGAGCCAAAGTAGGCTATGCTGCGCCAAACACTTGTTAAAATCTAAAAAAAGGTAAAGGCCTTAAAAACACAAGTTAAACACAAATAACACCCAAAAGATAAAAAGTTAAAAATCAAATGTAGTGTAAAAGGCCAATATGACGTAAAAAAGCAAATAAATTATGGCGGGGGTTTCCCCCACCAAGTCCGATAGGTTTAAAACTGAAGAATGAAAAAAAGTCCGGCGATGATGATCAAACATCGGACAGTCAATTAAAAATATGATGAATAGAGTAAGGGACATGGCAGGAAGGACACTCGGGAGCATCCTCCCCAAATAAAAGATGTCTATGGGTAAATCGAGTATGTCCAATGCGAAGGCGAGTCAATCTGACATTCGCTCTTCGCATTGGTAATACAGACCAATCTCCAATGTTTGGCTTCACCGAGTGTAATTTATTATTAGTCTGGTGATTCCTGCCTTGTCTGATGAATGAGCATTAAAATGTGACGTCGAATGTCCTCAAATGGGACTGTAAGCTGCAGAGGAATCGTCGCCGATCGTGCAGCCAAGTCCGCTTGTTCATTGCCTAAAATACATACATGACTAGGTATCCAGCAGAATTTTATTATATAACCCCTGCTATATAGCTAGCAAATAATGTCAGCAATTTCAACCACAATAGGATGACTTCGATCGTCAAGATGTACCAATGTTTCCAGGACGCTCCTGCTTTCAGTATATATGACGAATTTTCGGGAACTAGACTTCTCGACTTATCTGAGGACACAGTAGATGGCGACAGCTTCGGCAGTGTAGACACTGCAGGAAGAGTCGAGCCGGTAACTGTGCCTGATGTCATTTGAAACGACACCACAGCCGACATATCCAGTTCCTTTCGATCCGTCCGTATAAATAGGAATAAAATCCGCATACTGACAGCGATGGAAGGCAAAGATACTCTGGAAAACAATGGGACATGTGGTGCTTTTGCTGTATGAAGCAAAGGGGTTATGATACATAAATCTTGGTATATTCCAAGCTGGAAATTTAATAAAATTTCGTTGCTGAACATCCAAGTCATGTAGGCCGAGTTCCTCGATGAATTTCTTTATCCTCTCAGAAAAAGGACGGATGAAAGAAGGCCGAGCACTATACAATCTCCTTAAAGACGGGCTGATATTAATGTTATGTAATGGGTGAGATGAAAAAGATGAGATTTTGAAATGAGAATAGAGCGACAGTTTCAAGCGCCGCAAAGCCAAAGGTAGCTGGTTACAGAGGACAGAGACTCTGCACAGGTGACGTTCGAAACGCACCACAGCAGATTCTCAGAGCATTATGGTGGACTGGGTCAAGCTTCCGCAAGGTAGTTTTGCAAGCAGATCCATAGACGATACATCCGTAGTCGATCCGAGACAGAATCACCGACTGATACACTCGGAGTAAAGAAGTTCGATCCGCTCCCCAAGAGGTGTTGGACAACACCTTCAAGATGTTGAGGGATTTCTCACACTTCTTCCGCAGATGTAAAATGTGTGGAAGGAAAGTGAGTTTGCGGTCGAAAATTACTCCGAGGAAGCGGACGTCGGGGACGACCGGAATAGACGTATTACGGATGCGAATGTCAGGATCAGGGTGGAGACCCAGTTTCCTACAAAAATGCACGCAACTACTCTTGCTGGCGGAAATAATATGCCCATTCGCGTCACACCATGTAACCAGGTTATTGACTGCGGTCTGAAGTCGTCGCTCAATGATACGCATTGACGATCCTTCGCAGGAAATCTGCAGATCGTCAACGTATAATGAACCATGGACTGATGGTTGCAAATGAGAAAGTGTGGGAGAAATTTGACAAATAAAAATAGTGGGGCTCAAAATGCTCCCCTGAGGAACTCCTTCAAATTCAATAAAAGATGAAGATAAAACATTACCAACCCGTACTTTAAAAGATCTAAAAGAGAGAAACATTTGAATAAAAAGAGGCAAATTGCCTCTCAGACCATAATCGTACAGAGTGCGCAGAATCCCATAGCGCCAAGTACGGTCATATGCCTTTTCGATATCAAAGAAAATAGATACCAAAATGATTCCTCCGTACGAAAGCAGAACGAATCTGACTTTCGAGTAGAAGAATGTTATCTACTGTGGATCTTCCTTTACGGAAGCCACTCTGAAACGGAGGAATGCATTGATCCTTTTCCATTTGATAAACAAGACGGGCATTGACCATACGTTCTAGCGTCTTACATAAGCAACTCGTCAGTGCGATAGGCCTATAGTGGAGAGGGTTCTTTGGATCCTTACCAGGTTTCAGAATAGGAATAACGATTGCTTCCTGCCACTGGCTAGGAAACACATGCTCCCTCCATATTCGGTTGAATAGGTAAAGGACACCTAGCAGAAGGAAGGGAGCTGGTAACTGTTCGACTAGTTGGTCTAAATCCATTTGTGACACAACATCGTTAGGTGGCAGGTAAATGCAACAGACTGTGATTAAAGTGCGAGTATGAATTCGCACAGCCTGCAACGATGTGGTCAGTGTAACGACGTTATGAGGACAGTTCTGGGATGCTAGAATGCAAACACCTCCAGAAGAAGGTGATGCGACATCAACATCCAGTCGTACACAATGATATTCACGCACTCGGGTTGTCATATTACTCTTCAGAAAAGTTTCCTGAAGAGCAACACAGACGAGTTGGTGCGTAGATATAATAGATTTGAGATCCTCTAGTCTAGGTCGTAAGCCCATTTAATGGGAAACAAAAGCCATTAAATGGGCGCACTGGAAGTGGAAGATCCCGTTTCCAGGACCCCCATGGAGTCATAATCTTCGGGAGATGGGTGTAAAACCACCGCATCCCCGTCAATGACTCGAGTTTTTTTGCGAGGAACTCTGTTCTTCGCGGAGAGTTTTAGTTTTTGCCTCTGCAAAGCTTTCGACCTGGCCAATGGCCTAGCCTGTGTAGCCTTAGCAGAGGAAGGTTTTTTTTGAATAATTAATTTTTTCTTTGACTGCAGAGCCTTAGTGTTAGGTTGCGGTTTCTTAATGGTAGGAAGAGGTTCAGGAAATTGGGTGGATTTTGAAACTTTAACAGTCTGGGTTGCCGTAGCGTAGCTTTTTCTCTGTACAGGAGTACGGGAAGCGACTACCCGGCGAGCCTCGGGGTACGGCAAATTCTGCAGCGTCTTCACCGTAGAAATTTCTTTTTCCTCGGCCCACTTAGGGCAAGAACGAGAATATGTAGGGTGGTTGCCCTGACAGTTGACGCACTTTTCTGCAGCGTTACAGGAAGCACTATCGTGTCCTGTTGTTGTACATCGAGCGCACGTCAACTGTCCCCTACACGCGTTCTTGGAATGGCCATATCGTTGGCAATTAAAACATCTCAGAGGGTTTGGAATATATGGTCGGACGGAGAGTTGGAGAAATGCGGCCTGAATTGTTTGTGGCAGGGTAGGAGTCGAAAAGGTCAAGATGAGGTGCTGGGTGTTAAGCACCTTACCATCTCTCCTAATCGTAATCCTCCGGACACCACAAACCAGCTGGTCCTGCATATTCTCCAAAATCTCTTCTTCCGACACGTTTTCCAATTCCCTTGAGGATACGACGCCACGAGAATAGTTAAGATTCCGATGCGGTGAAGTTGTCACAGAATAGGGTTCTAAGGTCTTCATATTCATAATCAGTTTTGCTTGATGAGAATTGCAAACTTCTATTAAAAGGTCACCAGAACGTAGCTTCTTTATTTCCTAAACTGTTCCTACCATTCCTCGTATACCCTCTTGTATTAAAAAGGGAGATATTTTTTCAAAACTATCTGTTTCTCTTTTAATGAGAAAGAAACGGAAATTGGTATATTTATTACTAGTGTCTGATATTGAGTCAATATTTAAAGAATTGGATTCGTACTGTTCTAAACGATCAGCCCATATTTTATTATTTAATTTATTAGATTTGATTATCGCTTTGGGAGCCAAAATCTTATTCTCTTTAGTTGTATCCATAATTGCCTTAGAAAAAAAAAGAATTTCACGGAATGACTTCTAGTTCGATGGGGCCTCCGCCAGACCCCATCTCCCCACCCTTTCCTAATGTGGAAACGAGTAACCTCCGGAGAGATTCGTTCCAGCCGTACAATGTGAACTGCCCCATTATGTGCCCAAGCAGAGGCACAGTCCAAGGCCGAAGCCAAGGAGGATTTCTCGCAATTGGAGGGAGGTCACATCATCCAGCCATACGCAAACAAGGCTCTCCCTCTGGGAACATTTTGAGGATAACGTTCCGAATCTGTTACCGACGGCGCACGCAACTCCTCTCCTCGCACACCCTTCTCCAACCAGAGCCCGTTCCAAACATGCCCATGCGGTCTCCCACTAGGTACCTTCGCATGAGAGGTAGTAAGGCCCCGTATTGCCAGAGCTAGGCACGCAGGAGATCGGCATTGATACGCCGTCGGCCTTTTAATGTTTTAGTAGACACCACAAATATTTTTTTTATTTTTAAATATTTTATTCATATTTTTTTATTTTTAATTTATTTAAAAAAATTTTTTATTTTATTTAATTAGAAACACAAGAGTTAACACAAACACTGATAAGAAATAAAACTAAGTTAGTTCAAACTGTTTTCCGCTTGATATCACAAAATATCAAGCGGAAAATCCCCCAAAGCAAAACACATGAAGGGGGAAAAGGGGGGGAGAAGAAGAGGAAAACAAAGATCACTGAGGAACCTCGGGGTTGTGATGCCCGTACTCATCTGAAAAAGATGACCCCCCCGAGGGGAATAATACGGAATATAACGTATTTGCTAGTAGCATCGATGATAATACGATTTTGAATAGCTACATTTGACGAATTGAAGCTTTCGCCAGGGCCCGAAAGAGAATGATCCATGCGTGAAAAAAAAGAAGTATTCATCCTGGTGTGCCACCACTGAATCCAACGACGGAGTTTCTAGACAACTAGCGATCGCTAGGCGCGGCGTTTACCTCCAGGTCACTCAGAATATAGCACTACAACATCAGGGCGAAAATCCATCGGAAAAGCAGATGCATTCCTTATCTGTAGCACTAGACCTAACAGGTCAATTGAAAAGTCCCCGGCCTGACACATAGATGGCGCTACTAGAATTAAATCCATGTTTTTTTAGTTAGCCCTAACCCTCAAAAGATGCGTGTATAAATTTGACAGCTGTCGGATCATTAGTTTCTGAATTATAGCATTTTGAGTGAAGCAACTTTTGTTATTGTGAAAAAAATGGATAAAAAGGAATTTCGCGTGTTGATAAAATATTGCTTTTTGAAGGGAAAAAAATACAGTTGAAGCAAAAACATGGCTTGATGCCGAGTTTCCGGACACTGCTCCAGGAAAATCAACCATCAAGGATTGGTATGCTAAGTTTAGACGTGGTGAAATGAGCACCGAAGACGGTGGACGCCGAAAAGAGGTTGTTACCGACGAAAACATTAAAAAAATCCACAAAATGATTTTGAATGACCGTAAATAGAAATTGAATGAAATAGCAGACACTCTAAAGATATCAACTGAACGTGTACATCATATCATTCACGAATATTTGGTTGTGAGAAAGCTCTATGCAAAGTGGGTGCCGCGCGAGCTCACCTTTCACCAAAAACAAAGACGAGTTGATGATTCGGAGCAGTGTTTGAAGATGATCAAGCGTAATAAACCCGAGTTTTTGCGTCCATATGTGACAATGGATGAAACATGGCTCCATCATTTCACTCCGAAGTCCAATCGACAGTCACCCGAGTGGACTGCACACGATGAACCCGCTCCAAAACGTGGGAAAACGCAACAGTCGGCTGGCAAGGTTATGGCGTCTGTATTTTGGGATGCGCATGGAATTATTTTCATTGACTACCTTGAAAAAGGAAGGACCATCAACAGCGACTATTACATAGAGTTATTGGACCGTTTGAAGGACGAAATCGCCGAAAAACGGCCGCATTTGAAGAAAAAGAAAGTGTTGCTTCACCAAGACAACGCACCGTGTCACAAGTCAGGAAAACGATGGCAAAAATCCATGAATTGGGCTTCGAATTGCTTCCTCATCCACCGTATTCTCCAGATCTGCCCCCCAGCGACTATTTCCTGTTCTCAAAAGAATGCTCTCTAGGAAGAAATTTTCGTCGAATGAAGAGGTGATCTTTTTAACCCTCTGATGGCCTGACATGTATTTTAACTTCGTGCATCTTGTACTGAAGTTTTTAGAAATATATGTAAAAAAAAAAAAATTGTGAAAACCTAATATTCAAATTATTTTAATTATTAATTATCGTGTCGTACTAGAAGCAACACGAGGGCTATTGGCGACGGACCTCATAACTTTGAACTTCGGTCAAATGACGAGGACGACACCTGAGCTGCTCCCTCCTCTCCTAACTTCAACACCACACTTGCGGGAGGACTTTAGGCCCCGACAGATTTAACGTGCATCAGCCCCGATCACATGGCGGATCTTCAGTGGCCAAAGCTCGAACCCGCGACTGAAGGAAAAACCGCCGGCCACGAGTTTGAAATGATGACCACCAGGCTACAACGGCCACAAACAAGTTTGCAAAACCCGTTGTATGTATGCAACAGTCAAGATTCAAAATGTTGATTGCACATTTATAAGAGTAGCATTTGTAGTTTTTTCTCCTCCTTCTCTTTCATTCTAATATTTCCATTCCATTACTCATAAAACATCACGACGTCATGGTTGCTATGCTTTTGACAATTTATCGTTCTTAACAGATTTTTACTGAAATCGATATATTTATTCATGTTTCCAAAAAAAATTGTATATTAAAATACTTTAGAAAAAATTTATTGAGTTTTTTAATGCTCACTCATGAAAATATTGGGTATTCCAGCTAATTTATTAATAAAGAAAAGAGCAATGAAATAGATATTTTTTAAGAATAAGATTATACTTAGCTGCCCCCAACAAAAGGAATTTAGTCCAGTCAAACTTGTTTATTTCTTTCATATTACTCCAATATTACAATTTCAGGAAGATACTTATTTCCCTTGCATACAAAATAAAGAACTGCTGAATCACTGTATTGAACGAATCTTTCAAAAAAAAAATTGTTTGTCTAAATAGAAATTTTAAATGAAGTCATATGAGTGCAATTATAACATCTATGCTTAAATGAAGCATTTTTAAATGCCTCTTTTTTTAAATAAATAAACAAAACTATGGCAATTTAAAAGAAAGCAATATTTTATATACCTTTTAATTATACAAAACACAACCTGCTCAACCTTTAAAAACATTATTCCACACTCAATTTTTATTCATATATTGTAATATACAGGGTTATTCAGAATAATTCATATTTCAGAAAATTCCATATTTTTATAAATAAATGACACAGAATAAGTCATGCATGAATGCAAAGGTAAATTTAGAGGTTTTTTTTTTTACAAGTGTTCAATATGACTTCCTTTAGTTGCATGCTCAATGTCCATTCGATATGTAAATTCCTGCCAAATACGTAAAATGTATGTAATGATTGTCAGAAATCCATTGTTTTAGTTTTCATAAATTAGTGGGTAATAGTGACGACATACACTTCTTTATCTTTTACAAACTCCCAAAGGAAGAAATCGCACAGGGCCGTACCAGGTGGCTTGGTGGTCAGCAGTATAACTTGGAAGTCATCTGAACCATCTGTTTTTCACAATCGAAGACTTCCATTGTTATCCTTTGTATTCATGTATTACTTATCATTTTGTGTCGTTTATTTTTGAAAATATGAAATTTTGTATAGCCCTGCACAATTAAATGTTCTTTCAGCAAAACAAATGACATTTCACTGGTCTTAAAAATTTTTAGCTGATCATTTAAGTTTAGCTCCATAGTTACTTCTATTCTTATTCATAGCTATAAAGAAAGCTAACTCTTCTTACTAAAAATGTTAAATTTAATGACTAATAAATTCAATCCTTAAAAATTCTTATTGCACTTTTAAATTCACAAAGTTAATTATCCTTTTCTAAATATCACTATTCTTTTAAAAATAACTTTAAAATGAAATCACAGTTCAGGCCAAGTGAAGCTAAATTTCAGCTCTGAAAGATTACAAAATATGAAGATTAAAAGCCATGAGGTTCATGGACTCCCAAATAAGTTATCCAACATACTTAGTGAGTGAGTAAATGTAAAGTTTATTTGCGCAAGAGCCAGATATGGCTATGCTGCGCCAAACAAGATTAAACTGTGGTCTAGACGAGAAGTTGAAAAAAAGGTAAAAATGGTTGACAAGAAGGAGGGTCGAAAATAGAGAAGGATCGCTAGGGTATCCCAGGAGTGCGTCACCCGTGTTTACCAAAGACAGTAAACCCCATGGGAAAGAAAAAGATCACTAATGTGCCTCGGGGTCATGATGCCCATACTTACCTGAAAAAGGTAAGTCACTGAGGTCCCCTGATATAATCCCCAGAGGCAGGGTGCCCAGCTATACCCCCAGACGCTGGGTACCCATTTTAAACGCCTTTTACGACATGCATGAGCTACAGTGAGACTATTCTGTCATCTCCATCCATCATACTTAAAAAGTTCTTAAGAAATAATATACATCTTTGGAATTTTTTTTTTAAATTGAGAACTACTTCCACACAAAAAATTGTGGAAAAATTAAAATTAAGAGATCTATAATTTTAAATGAATTTAATTCAGTTGTAAGTTTTATAGCATTAAACTTTGCAAAGCCTTAAACTACCGAAGCCGACGAGAAGGACGAATATTTTATGTAAATTTTACTTAATATATATTACTATAACTTTATTAAAATTTCAATTAAAGACAATAATATATTTGAAAATTCATTGCTAAAATTTAAAAAGTGCTACTTTTGAATTTTCATATTTTCAGACAACTTGTTCAAATTTGAAATATATTTTATGTATTTTGGAAATGCTACACTTTTCAAGCTTAAACGAGTTACTCTCAACTCATGTTTCCCATTTTAATATTCTAAACATTATTTAAGAAATTTAAATGGTTTACATGATTAATGTACAAAAAGTTATTATTGTTGAAAATAGGAATAATATAAATCTTTCAGTAATGCATATAATTTTATTATAATTATTTGCTTGGCAAAACAGCAATTTAAGCCTTAGATATTTCAAAAGGGCAAAATCCAGTGATTATCAAATGGAGTGATCCTCAACCTTAATATTCTGTGAAACATTTCAAATTTGTGACTGCATATCTAGAACAAGACAATATTGACCTTAAAATGGATTATTATAAGTATGACCTTAACTCATATTATCCCTATTGATTAAATTAAAATAAACACAGTAATAAATTATACACAAATATACATCAAATCTTTTTTTGTATATTTTTTTCCATCTAAAAGAAGAATGTTGTCAGCAAGAATCCAAGCTTTTAAGCAACTATTAACTCAACCAGAACATAATGCACATAAGCATTTGACAAATATAGATGAATTAAATAAAATAAGTGAATTTTTTTTTTTGAATAAATTTAAGAATGCAATTAGTTACAAGTAAAACTATTGTGCAACTTTTTTATTTTCCCGAGAGAAACATAGGGGGAGAAAATATCTCACTCTCTCATTATGTCAAGGGTCCAAACAAATAAATCTTATTTATAATTAAAAAAAGCTATATTTTGAAACATTTTTTGCTAAGACTGCTGCATAAATTGTTCAAATTTCAGTATATTGCATATTTTTATAGCCTACTAAAAAATAGGTTATACAATTTTTTAGTGATGAAAAGAAAATATTTAATGGTAAAAATATGTGCCCTTCTCTTAAAATAATTATTTTCACATGTTTCTGAAATAGTGCTTTAAGCTTATAGCTTGTTCTTGAGAAAATGAAACTAGTAAAACATGTGTAAGGATTTGAAATGAAATTAATATTGTGTACACATTGTTTTTCTGACTAAAAATTTCATTTATCTTAAAGAGCTTTTGATAGGTGGAAATATAATTCTTAAAAAACATTTGATCAGCAAATAATATCTTTTCTCCAATTATCAATAAAAACAAATCAAATGAATGAAAATGTCAGGCATTTTTTAATAAAATTGTAAAGTATTCATTTTTGAAATAAACCATTTAAAATATTTTCTTCACTTGCCTACCTTTTTGGTATTTTTAGGAAAGGAAATGTACCAATTGTTTTCTTTTTGTATAGACAGGAAATGGATTTTAAAAAATATTCCATTTTCTCATTGGAATTTGCTAAAAAAATAATGGAACAATATGATATGAGCAAGAATATCCATTTACATGAATCTTAATTGAAACTTCCAAACAAGAAGTCATGACTAGATTTTAATTTTAACTGAAATGACACATTATAATGAAGTACATTAAAAATAAACATTCAAGTCATAAAATTTACCTACAACTTTTATTGAGACAGATGTTATTTAAATGTTTCTAAAGGGAAATAAAGACACGCACAAATGGTTAGTTTTCAATGAAAGACTTTTCCTTTAATTATCCATACATTCATGTCTAATGAATTCCACTGCACAGTGGTACATCAACTGAAAAGCTCTCGTCTTCCTCGCTTTTTTCGCAGTGAACTACTGCGAAAAATAAAAAACAAATGACAATTACAGATGGCAAATGACAGAGATGTGAAACAGTGTAAAGGGGTAGGGTGTAAACGTCAAAAAACAAATAAGCCAGGACCACCCAAGTGTCCACACGATGCAAAAAGGAGGGGGCGGGAAAGAAACATCAACTTTTCTTTGTTATTTTTCACTTGGAAAGACATACTTTATACTTTCAAAAATGTTCCACTGAGCAATTATACAAAAATGTGCTACTAATATACACACAAACACAGTTACAAGATACCCAGTGAAATAATTCAGATGAGAGAAAAAGAATTTTTTTTCTCTTTTCCATTTTGAGAAAGTGATTCATAACTCAAAATAAAATAAGCATAAATGTAAAAAAAAAAAAAAATCACTGGTATATTGTGCATTTTTTTGCAATGTAAAAACAAGATTTAAGACTAGGTTTATATGTGCTGTATGCTCACAGGGTTTATACTCGTCTACATGATGTACTGCTTCCTCCAAAAACACAAAGTCTAGCCTTTAAGTCAATAAAGTGACAAAAATTATTAAAATATTATTTCACTGGGTTGATTTTCAAGGTCAATATAGTTTTTAAATCAAGAACTGGTGCAGTTACTTCTTTTTCACTTCGAAAAAGTTCTACGGCATGGGGGGAAAGTATATATTAGGCGCAAGTGCATGAAAGTTGGCATTGGATTTACACCACACACATTAAAAATAAATTTAATAATCAAATATGCAATGGGTGGTCTTGCACAATCGCTAACAGAAACAAACAATAGTTTCCTGTCATTTAAGGAAAGAAAAAAAATCACAGAGAATTTAAAAAAAAAAAAAATGCAAAAAGCTGCAAGTCAAAAGAGTGATCTATTTTGGACGTTGCATGAAAAAAAAAATCGAAAAAAAAAATTAAAACGTCCATAAAAAGTTTAAGAAGAATCAGTAATATTAATGAATTAAATTTTTCCACTTCTTGAAATTTAAAAAATAAGTCCATTTTTTTTTTTTATAATTCCAATGTGGAGGGGGAAGGAATGAAGTACAACAGCCACAGAGAGAAAAAAACCTTGCGAAGAGGGGTTGAGAAAAAAAATCGTTTCTTCTGCACCAGTCCCTCTTCTACTCCTGTCTTCAGATTTCGGATTCGGATGCAAGACGTGCGACTTTGGGAGTGTACACGGAAGCATTGGGATCCAGGTTGGATTTGGCCACCACCTTCTCTTCACCCATGTACTTAGGGGAGTACAAGAGAGAGGATACAATTCCAGAGGCAAGGCTGATGGCTGGCTGGTTGGGAGAGTAACAATTGGGGCTCGAGGTGACAGGCATTACAGCCATAACTTCAGCAATCTTAGATTTCAGTTCATCTATTTCTTTGTCTTTCTGAGCCAATAATGCTAATTAGGAAGAAACAATTGCAGAGAATCAGAGAAATTACTAAGATACCGAAGAAATTTTAATAATGCTATCTAACAGTAAGCAAGATTGTATCAATTCTACAGGTTTTTAAATTTCAACATGTTTTGTACTTTTACATGACATAAGAAAGACCATTTTTCTGTAAAAATTATCATTCATTTTATGATTTAACTCAATAATATGTTTACAAATGTAATATATCAATTAGAATTCTACATTGTGAGGAATGCAAATTTTAAGTTATGATTCCTTTGTAAATATATCTATTAAATGCATCAATGTCATGGTTATTTACAAAATTTGGGTCAATTGGATTTGATGTTGATGATAAATTGCTGCCAATTCTGCAAAAAAGGCAAAGAACTCAAAAATCAAGCTTATTTTTAAAAATATAATGCATTTAATCCAAAAAGTTAATAACATCAAAAAAAAAAAAAAAACTCCCCAATATTTCAGAATGTTAGCAAAATTGTATTCCATATAAGAATTCCCTACCACATTTTTTCCTTCAAATTAATGATGTCATTAAAAAAAAACCACTTAATATCTCGTTAAAATTACACAAAATCTAAAGATTTCAATAATAGAAGATATCCAACATACAATTTCATCTGAACACGAAACATTTATTTACTATTTTTTGTTCCATGTAAGCTACAATTTTCTCTTATGAGAGTTACACTTTTTTTTTCAATATCCTGTTAATATGAAACTATTAGAAATTTTTAACCATGACATGAAAGAGTTCTGGGAATATTATCTAAAGATTGTTGCAATAGAGCATACAATTCTCAACACAGTTTACTCACTTTGTGCAATTTCGAGTTGACGTTTTGCTTCTCCCAGGGCTGAGAAGAGATCCAATTTCAATCTGGTCTCTGCACTCAAGCTGGTCTCCAAGCGAGCATTCTTCTCCTCCATTGCATTCAGTGCAGAAACCAGAGCTTGTGTGCTACCAATGTTTTCCTGGTATGAGGACAAAGACTGAAAATAAATTGCTTGCATTTACTCAAGATAAAGAGCTTCTTTAAGTTGAAGCATCACAACTCATTTTTAATTTAAAAATTTGGAATGAAATCTCATTGAAATGAGTTATATATGAATTTAAGGGATAAAAATTCTAGCATTATCAAGAACAAAAAGAAAATATTAAATTTCTAGGTTAGTTATATGGTATATGATAAATAAGAGTATAAAACTCCTTTATCTATTTCTTAACATCAAATTTTTACTTAAACTTCATAAAAAAAATTTAAAAAAATATCTTTTTGTTTAACAATAAGATAAATAATTGGATATTTCTCATATTTCATTCATAGGGCATATAAAGAATCATTCCTTATTAATTAACCCATTTACTCTTCTGTATTTTTGAATACACAAAAACATAATTTGATGTTTAATAGGTATAATATTTTAAAGTAAAATATGTCAACTTTTTAAGAGTAAAACAAGCTTAATACAGGCTGTTAGGCCACAGGTATATATGCAGACCATTTTTTTCAACCTCCAATGGACTATAAAAAAAGACAATACAGAACAAGATGAATTTATTACTAAATGTTATGTATATACATGATTACTCTTCAACATAATCGCCGTGAAAATTCAAACGTTTGTCATAGTGGTGGATAAGTTTCCCAATACCCTCTTCGAAGAACATTGCTACCAATGATGTGATATGTATCTGCACTTTGTTTTGAAACTCTTCATTGATCTAGAAACTTAGACCTCCTAGCAAATTTTTCAATTCATGGAAGAGATGATAATCACTTATCACAAAGCCAATCAGGATTAATACACTGGATGTTCCTGTTTAAACTGTTCCTGAAGCTGTTGGGTTACAGCAACTCTGAGAGCAGGTGTTGTCACAAATGAGATAATTACAGAAAACTGCATTCCTCTTCTTTTGTTATCAATGGTTCTTCCAAGCCATTGAAAAAATTGACAATAAACAGCAGCAATGATTGAAATTCCAAGTTAAACTCAACAAGCAAGATACCTTTTTGTCCCAAAATAACTGTAGCCATAACCTTCCTGCAGTTGAAGGTTTATTTGAACAGACTTGCATCCTTGTCTTGTTTTATCATGAACATTGATTTACACCATTCATGCAAAATATAATCACTCATAAAGTGTTCACCATATACTAAGGTCATTTTTTTGGGAATTCAACTGCATTATTTCAATTCTGCTTGAAGGAAAAGAATAACACTATGCTAATCGCACTTGGCAGGAACATCAATTTTACATCTATGTTTGCATGCCTACAACCCAGCTCGAAATCAACAGATAGCTTCAGTTATAATTACAGAAATGTGCAGTCACCCACAGCATATTCCCACCTCCCACCCTTCACATGGTTGGTTCTTCAGCAAGTCGATTCAAGGTTGAAAAAAAATTACCCTCATAATACAATAACGAAATAAAAATGATAAAAATTATTTATTATTACAAATTAATCAAAATTATCAGAATAGTATTAAATGAATGACACAAATTTCTGCTTCCAAATTAAAACTAGAATGTTTCAAAATTTAAAAACAGCCAAGTATTTATTTTTTTAATTATTAAACCATCACTTTTTCAGAATTTTAATTTAAAATACTTTATATTGTAGCAAACACTTATAATTAATTTAATTATTATAATAACAAAAATAATCTTTCCTTAAACTCCCATCTAAATCAAATAGTAAAAAATTTTTACATGGTATGGTACTTAATGATTAAAGAATAAATACAGAATTAAAAAAAAAGTGAAAGACAAACAATTTTATATGGGATGTTAAAAATATTAATTCTTAATTACATAAAAAACAATCATGAATTTTGAAAAATTAGAAATACAAAGTTTTATTTCTCCAATTTTTGAAGCAACTAAAAGCTTTTAAGTTTAAAAAGAATTGCATCTTTAACAATCAGTAAAATCCAAAAGCATAACACTAAAAAAAAGGAAAGAATTTTAAGCTTTTGTTTATATAAAATTGATGGTTACCTGTGCTTGCCTCTCCACTTGTTGTAGCTTTTCTTCACGTAGTTTCAAATCCCGCCGAAGTGTCTTTATGTCGTTTTCCATATCTCTCCGGCGTACCTTACAGGTTTCTGTGCACTCTGTCCTAATTTTTTTTAAAAAAAATCAAAACTATTTTTCTAAAATCCAAATATATAAAAGTTCTAACAATATAATTAAAGTAATCAAGATTATCAATTAAAATTTTCAAACAGTTACAGAAACATACATCAAAAATGAAAAAAATGATCGCTGCATCAAAAAATAAAGGAAATTATATCTTATAAACTGGTTTAATTAGCATACTAGGAAAATTAATTGCTCTCATTAAAACATAGAAAATGATCAATTTTCACACTATTATATACTTTTAAGTAAACAAAATAGCAATAAAAATTTAAAATGCAGAATGAACGATCATTTCTGAAGAAGTAATTATTTTACACTCCTAATGGAACAATCAATATTTGTTTTAAAACTTAACTAATATATGAATCATAGATTTCATATTTTAAGTATAATAATATTATAATATATATACTTATTATAATTCACTATCTTAATTTTATTACAAGAATTCTGTAATACAGTATCTTTAGAACCAGTAACTTCACAATCAATGTATAACATTCCATTAAGCATGTATTATTTATTCATCTAGAATTTTGATTCATACTTTGACATATAGACAATCCCAAACAGTATGCTTCATGATAAAGGAATTCGGTCATAAAAAGTGATTGTGTCACCTTTTATAATAGAATTCAAAAAAATTCCAGATGGTACAAAGGCACATTTTCTAGTCAAACTACATGTCAGTCTTTATTCATTAAATATTTTAATTTCAGAAGAAATATGTCTAAATTATTCACTAATTATAATTCTCATATATATCAACCAATTTGGGGGGGGGGAAACCAAAATATTATTTTGAAAATTTCTCATACTATATTTGTAATATCTCATTTAGATAAGTTTTAAGGGTTATAATCAAATACATGATTCGTGAGACAAGTCTTTTAAATTGATAATTTTAATAATGAAAAATAAATAATAAATATATACAAAGATACGTTTTGAAGAACATATTTAATAATCTCAAAAGTCATAATATAAAATTTTCAGTTAGAAAATGTTTTTTGAAAGAAAAGCCTGGATTTAATATGAATAGTATAAGTATGAGTATACATAATGAATATACTTGCATACTTCTGCACATTCTAAAACAAACTACACAAAGATTTAAAAAGACAATTAAAGTAGAATATTTTGTATTTTTAAATCTTTGAGTTTAGATTTTAATAAGTTTTGTAACATTTCTGTAAATTTTTTGATAGCTTTCCTTAATGACTACCAATAGTTTTCTTTACAACCCAATCTGATAAACAAAGAACAATGCCTTAAAAAATATGAAAATAAGCATTCAAATACCATAGAACTGAAGAATGACAAACCAGACAATATTATTGAAATAATGTACATTTTAAGAAATAGTTATTAGTTGACAAATGCATTATTGGAATAAATGTTTTAAATAAACTATTTCCTAATTATAGTAAATGTAATAATTATAGTGATGCTTTAAATAATTATTTCACAGGATACTTTTTGGAAAAAATAATTAACCTTCCTATAAGTATCAAATAATTAAACTATTTGCAAATTATGAATCTTATTTACATAAAATCAAATTGATTTAATTTTTAAAAATAATTTTTTGACCTTAAAAAATGAGAAAATCTTTTAATAAACACTTAAATAAGTTTCCTATATGATAAATATATAAATTTGTGCTTTATAAAATTACTAACAAGTTAAACACTCTTAAAAGTAGCAAATATAATGATTTTTATTGCTTTTTCCATTTATTTATTTAAAAAAAAAAAAAAAATCCCCATCACTTACCTAGCAGTAGCCAAAGCAACAGCTCTGGCAGCAGCAGCTTCATCGGCTTTCTTAGCCTTCCGCTCAATAGCCAGTTGATTTTCGCACAGCGCTCTCATCTTTCTTTCATCCAAAAGTCTCTTTTCTAGAGATGATATAGTTAACTTATCCTGCTGTCGGGCGGCGGTTAATGTTTGAAGCCTGAAAAAATGTATGAAGTAAAAATTTTATAATCAGTTAAAACCATTAAAAATTAAACTTATAAACAAAGATAATTATCAGCATGTAATACAACATTGTTGTCTGTTAACATGGGATACATATCCTTATTTTACATTAAAAAGCCTACTATTTACTATCAAAGGCATTTAAAATTGTTCCATAAATATAACAAGAGAAACACTGATCAAGATTACTTTCAAATGAAAAGAAAATTTATACACTAATCCTTTTTTACAAAATTGTGATACAACAAAAATTAAGAAATAAAATTCTCTTTTTACACAACTCTTTTAAAATAATTTGCACTATTTGATAATTTATTAGTTATATATTTTTATACTCATGAATTTTTTTCTCTTTTATTAGTCAGGTATGTCCCAAATTTTAACACATGAATGTAAGATTTTCCAGCTAATTATCAAAGTATTAACTGTGTTTTCAAATTTATTGTAAAACCAGTTCCTGAGTTACTTGATAGAGCACCACGAATCAGTGTCATGTGATAGCTCACACAGCACCCCCTGTTGCTGAACAAAACCGGGAAGCGTTTAGTTCTTACACTCCTCTTATCCTCTTCTCCGCCTGCTCTCTTCACCCGACGTGGTTGAACTCTGAACACCAGCGAGCGTTCCAATGCCCATCACCGATATGCGATAAAATTGGGCTGCCATTTATCTTTCTCGAAGGAACTAGTTAATCCAAAATCACATGTACATAGTAATATTAAAATAGTCTAATTTCATCTAATCACGAATACAAGTACGATTTGACTACAAGTTCATCATTGAACTGATAAATGCCAACACCAAACATTCCCACTCCTAGACACTGAAGCACCATGAGATATCTTGTCCAGATGGATACCTCGTACATGAATACTCATAGAATATTTTGTCTGAATTTTTCATTTTAAGTTTTATATGAAAAATACTTTATATTTGATGTTAATAAAAAAAAAGTGGACACAAATAAATTTATCATTTTTGTAAAAAAGCAGTAAATAGAAATTTAAATCAGTAATCAGCAACCAATATCAGACAAATCATATTTTACATTAAATTTCATTACTAGCTTCATTACAAGAAATCTTTTACTAAATTAAGACAAATTATCATAATGTTTTAAAAAATTCAAAATATCCTTATAATTTTATTAACAATTTACATATTATATATATATATAGTTTTTGCCAATATGTTCTTGATGTCATCAAGTTATATTGATATTAACGAAAATCACAGATGATAGTGAATTTTTGGTACATGTGTAAAATCCTGTCAACCATTTTCATCAAACCAGAAAAAAGTTGCCAAACACAATGATAGGACTAGAAATAACGAGAGTAAATTTGGCTGGAATTCTGCTAACTTTCATGGTTGTTGGGATTCTACATAAGTACAAATTTTTTCTAAAATAGTAAATTTGGTTCACCTTATTTCATAGAACAGCATCTACCGATTTCTGGTAACAAACAAACTAGCCAAAAGAAATTGATAAGTTTAAGTATAGTTTAATTGTATTTTTTTTCCTCAAGAATTTTTAATTTTACTACTTAAAAATAACCATTGTCATTAAACTAGTTTGACAGTGAGTTTTGTTTTAAATATTTATTGATGCTTTGGGCTTCTAAACTTGAAAATGTGAAGATGTTTGATACTCTTGAAATTCAATGAGAAGCTTCAAATGGATAATGAAATGAGACTAATAATCTCAGTTCAAAAAATAAAATACAAACAACATAGAAATCACTCAGTTTGAAAACTAATTTCACTGAATTAATCACAATCTTACAAGTTTAAATTTAAAATATTTTTTCACAGTAAAGTAGATGGTAAATGTCATACTTGTTTTGTAAAGTTTCATTATCTTGTTGTAACTGAAGAAGTTCACTCTTCACAGAGCGTTCACCCACAGAAATGTTGTGTATTTGACTTCTGAGGTCTTGTTCAGACTGCCTGCTTGACTGAAGGTCAACTTTTAACCTCTTGATGTCAGCTTCAAGTCTGCAAAAAATATATTTAGAATACTTTTATTTGCTGAAAAATTGGTTATGAACAAATTGATAAACCATGATGAGAAAAAGAAAAGTGCCATTTTTGCTAAAATATACAATCATTTCATATAGGTGCTCCATTTAAATGCATATAATAGGGGATGGAGGGGAGTATTCAAAAATAACAAATTCATACTTTAAAAGCTATTTCAACCATATAACAAACACATACCAGAAAGTTCTATTTGTTTCTGAAATGAAAGAAAATAATACTTTTCTCATACATTTAATAATATTTATTGTACAATATAATTTCTGTTATTAACTAGGATTGGTCTTTAAATATTCTAAATGGTTGCCTCAAGAGTTAAGTAGGTAAATTTGCTTAATCGAATCATCAAATGCACATCTCTATTACTCGAAATAAAAAAAAACATTTTGGACTGGATGATAACTAACTTATGATAAAAAACGGATTATTTTCAAATACATTATAAGGAAAAGAGCATACTTTCAGCATGGACTATCTGTCCCCTTCAGCTCTAAATCAAGATTAAGTCTGAATAAGAGAACACTCCGCATGTGAAGGAACATCAAAGAAACACATTTCGAACTTTTAAAACCTCGATTCGGAAAGATACTGTCAGTAAATGGATGATTTACACAAAGCACTGAAAGAAAAGAGGCTGGCAATGTTCAATAAGATGCACATTATATTGTATTATGATAATGCTAAACCACATGCTGCTTTGGTGATTCATGAAAAAATCATGGAGCTAAGGTAAGAATTTCTGTCACATTCACTATATACTCCTCAGAACTACTACCCTCTAATTATCACTTGTTTATTACCCTGCAAAATTTTTTGAAAGGGAAAAAAAGCTCAGAACTGAAGCTGATGTCAATGAAGTACTATTTGAGTTCTTTGCCTAGATAGACAATATATTTTTCAAAAATGGTATTTACAAATTATCATCAGGCTGGCAAGAGGTCATAAGTAATGGCGGAAATTTTATTATACAACAATTACTATTAAATGTCTGAAAAATATATTATTTTCTTACACTTTACAAATGGATAAAACGTTCCAGTAGAAATTAAATATATATATATATGATTTTTAAGATTACATTTTGTTACAAAGTAAAAGAAATATACATTTTAAAAAATAAAAGTTGAATTTAAATAGGGTTCAAAATGAATGATTTTATATAAAGGGAAAAACTAGAAGTAATGCTACATTGAGTACCAAGTAACATAGAATCAAAATTTTTAACATATCTTATTAATTGAGCGACTCCCTTCTACAGCAGATCCAAAGGTTAAAATTCCTAACTAACTAAACTGATTAGATGACTTTTAGTCTAGTTGGTTAGGGCATGGAAACAAGTGATCAACATTTCTTCAGACCCACTGATCCAGGGTTCGCATCAACACTACCGCTTCGCAACCACCGCAGTGGTGACTCCGGACGTGATTACTAGATGGCAGCACAACCTATACCTACTCATTGCATATGGCCCCAACGCAAAAACACTCGCCTCTGTATGCATACAAATCACAACTAGTGATATTCCGGCTCTGGCGCATGTGTCGACAAGACCCGCCACTCAACAAGAGACAGCCGATGATTCAAAAAAAAAGGAAACTGCAAAATTTAATTCAACAGGGAGGGGTTGCAAATCAATTTGAGGTAATGGCTAGGAAGAAAAAAAACACCTTTTGTACAAAATACTAACATTTCTCTCCATTCCGCATCATCACGCTGCAATGATACTGGAGGGGGAATGTGTAGCGATTCCCTTCTACAGCAGCGCCAGAGGTTAAAATGCCTAACTAACTAACCTGATTAGAAGTCTTTTTAGCCTAGTTGGTTAGGTCATAGAAACAAGTGATCAACTTTTCTTCGGACCCACTGATCTAGGGTTCGAATCAACGATGCCGCTTCGCGACTACCGCATTAATTATAAAAAAAAGGTTGTTTATTAAATGAAATCATTATTTCCTAGGAAATTTTGTTTAAAAACATACAAGTAATTAAAATACTATGTAAATTATTATAAATAAGTAATCATCATAGCACTTTAAATGATTAGCATAGTTCATTATTTAATATAAAACAAAAGCTTTTGTATAATAAATCTAGGCCTTAAAAAGGAGAGAAATACAGGATAATTTTGGGTCATTTAAAAACGCATGTAATAAAATTGTATTAGAAACATGCAGAGTTACAAGAATTTTTCAAGTCACAAATTCTCAACACACAAAGTAGATGCATAAAGTAACCAAACAGATTAAAAACCAAATGATAAAATAAAAAGTGAAACAATGGTATATGTCAAGAAATAGTGACATCTCAAATAGTTGTAAAAACAAGTTTAAAATGGGTTTTTATTATGTATGTGGTTTTTATACCTAAATTTCAAAGTCAACTTCATTTACAGAGAATTATGCTTCAAGATTGAACAATGTTAAATTTTGATACAAATTAGGTAAATCTGCTATCAAAATGTTTAAAACTATTTGCACATTATATGATGATGCAACACTATCAAGATCACAAGTGTGCGAGTTTTACCAGTGCTTTAAGTGTGTGCACGAAAATGTTAAAAATGAATTCACCATAAATTTGTCTCTGTAAATCAAACAATTAGTATTTTTACAAGGGCTTTTTATATTAAGAAACAGTATAAGGAGAGTTACGAAATAACTTTTTTTATTTATGGCAATAGTTTCGTTAACTCAATAATGCTAGGTTCCAAACAGTATTATCTGCATAAAAATATTTTCTTCAGTATTCAGTTACATTGATAAAGTCATCTACTACACTCTTATTGACTTATCACCAGCTGATTTATTTCTTTTAACTTAAGACAGGTGAATCTTGAGATAAAATAAAATTGAATTTAAAAAAGAAATTTATCCTCATTAAATACAATTTTTTTATACATAAAAGGCATAATTAACTTAACATGACACTGAGAAACATAATTAATCATTAAAATCTACAATGAAATTGTACAATTAATAATAATTTAAAGAAAAAGAATAAATTGTAAATTAAATCAAAAGTTTTTCAATGGAGAAAGGTAAGGATAGGTTGGAAAATTTTATAAACTAAACAAGCTTCTTACAATAACAACACTTCTAATAGTAAACAACAGTTATATTTGGAACAATACAAAAGGATCTAGTTCAATAATTTGCATTATAAAATAGACTTAATATAAGTATCATCCATACAGTATTCCAACAAAAAATAATGAAAAATCTGACAATATTAAGTTTTGTTAAATGTATATTTTTATAGGAATTAATAATTTTCTCGCTTTAAAATTTTACAAAGAAATATTTTGAATTGAAAAACACTGCACTGCTGGATAAAGTATTTGAAATGTGAAAAGATTAACTGGAAAATTTGTATTCAATTTATTATGAAATTTAAGTTCAATATGACCATGGTTAAGGCCACGGTTATGAGTGTCTTAAAATACTAACTACGAAAATTTTTAATCGATGAAATCAAATGAGATTGCACAAAATTAACATATTAAAAATATTAAAAGATATACTCACAATCAATTTTTTAAAAAATGAATATTCAAAATGATCTTCATATGAGTAAAACAATAATAAATACCAAAAATTTCATGAAATTTAATATTTCTGGTATAATAGATTTTTATTAAATTTAGCGATAATGAAAATATATTAGATCTTCTTTTTTATTAGCTTTAATTAATAATTTTTGAAATGCTACTAGAAATTTTAAAATGTTTCTCTGCACACAGTACATTCTCACAAAATTTAAGAATGTCCGAGAAAATTTCAGGACAATTCTGAAGCCTATATTTCTACAATACAGATCTCTGAATAACAAGTTGCTTAACTAAAAATAATTTAAAGTCAATTCCAGAACAATGTAATCATATAATTAGAAGTAAGAATTTAACATATATCACGATTTTTCAAGATTGAAGTTACCTTTAACTAATAATATATTGTTAAATCAAATGGCTTAAAATTAAAAAAAAAAAAAAAAATCTGAATGATAAAAACAGGAATTCCTTACAAAAAATGGTTATAAAAGGCTTAGTTTTTAAAAATATTTTAATGTATATAAGATTTGTAGCAGCAAAAACCACATTCATTATATTTTTTATGGTCCTCATGAAAGCTATACACATTAAAAACTCAAAGGGGATTGAATTATGGTGTTAATTACTAGATTTAAACTTTAACTTAATTACTTCACTTGATTACAATTAATTTCTTAAAAAAATATGATTTGAAATATTTACAGCTTTTTCATTAAGTTCCTCACAAATTACAGATAAGACACTAATTGTGCAATATTTTAAAATGTCAGAACTTAGCAATTTGCAGAAAAGCAAAATTATTGTTGCTAGCTTAGTAAAGTTTTCAAAGTCTATAAAACAGGCAAAACATCAGGTGTGGCAAGAAGAACTATATTTAAATTAATTAAGTTCAGGTAGGTAAAAGAACAATGTGTTACTTCTATACATGGAAACAGTAGATACAAATAGAAATTGTCAGACAGGGAACAGTGAGTTATGGAGCGAATCATTTAGCAAAAACAAATTTACAACCAAGCAAATAAAAGCAGATTTAAATACTGGTAATGATTGATTGGTTTTATTCACAACACATTAAAAGCAACCCAAGAGCCAGTGAGAGAACTTTAAGCCTTAACAGATTTAACATGCATCAGCCCTAGCTTACAAGACAAATCTTTAGTGGCATCAGGCCTCAAATCCAAGACTTAATGAAAACTGCTGGTAGCAAGTCCATGACCACTAGGATACCCTGGCTACTAAATACTGGTCAGGTTGCAAAGCACAAACCTTTCATTACTGACAGCAAAACAAAAAATGTACACTCGAATACAGATAGCATTAAAACTGGAACCAGTATGACTGGAAGATGGAATTTGTGTGATAATAATCTTTTACTTTATTTCCCATCACAGAAAGTGTTTATGCTAGACAAAAGCATTCCACCCTGATTGCATGGTGCCAACTGTAAAGCAGAAATATGGATCTTTGATGGTGTGGTATGCAATCTATTGGCATTTTTTTAGGACCAACAGTCGTTTGAATCCCTTCAACAATGATGCCTCTTTCTCCAACATGTGTCCAAAAAGACAGGACTTCTTTCAACAGCACTAGACACTATGAATGAGGCACTTTTGCTCATTAACCCCTTAACTGTGACATATATTTCAAAAAATGGACCAAAATTGGGAAATTTTTTTGACTGTTTAATTTTGTTCTTTATATTATTATAAAGGTTAGAAAATGGTTTTTTATAACAATTTTTTTTTAAACATACTTATTAATTAAAATTAATACCTAATTAATTAAAAATACCTAAACTGTACTCCACATCAGTGTCTGAATCGGACATTGCGAAAAAGAAAATTATTAGCAAAAAAAAACTCACTAAAAAGCATTCAAAAATACACAAGAAAGCGAAACTCTGCCTTTGTTTTTCAATCCAAGTGTGTCTTAATTTAATTGACAGCACCCACATTTTCCCTCCCTCGACTGAAGTCATAATCGGCGAAAAACTAGGACCACTAATGCCATCTTTTAAGAAAATAGTGAATTAAGTATCCTAAAGTAGAAACGAACTCAGTTCGGGCTTCACAAAATAGAAACGTTAATTTTTCTCCTGCCCGAAATCAGTTCGGGCATCACAAATTCTGCACGTAGTAGTTGCCCGAACTGGATTTGGTCGACACTGGCAAGGGGTTAAGCATATAACCTCAAAAAATCAGCAAAAATCTATTTTACAGGCAATTAACTTGGTTTTTCAAATTTAAATAGATAATACACTTACAAATTTGATAATTGAGTTTCATTATTCCAAATTCATTACTTTGGTTTAACCAAGATAAAAAAAACAGGTGAAAATTAATTACAATTAAAAATATAAAAATATGTTTAATTGCACTTATTTACCCATCTATACATTAAAACTCTACTTAACATTTTATTAATTTTCATAACTCCAAAAAATAATTTTTATACTGTTTTTGTGATTTCCTAATTGGCATGTATTGTGTCATCTTTGAAGCTCTAACATCTAAAACACTCATATTCTTGTTATACTCATAATCCAGTTACAGTTTCTCCAACATGAATTTTTTTCTTTTTAATCTTTGAGTTGGTATCTATGTAAGTTGTTAGTAAAATAACATTTCCTTTTTCTTTTCTTTCAAACCAACTTGACACACTTTCAGAATACATCATATCTACCTCATTCTGGTTTCAAAATGCAGGCAGGAGAGGCCTTAGGGGTTCCTTTGCTAGTTTTCAAAACAGAACTATACACATTTAGTTTTTTCTTCAGCCAGAAACGGTGATGTGAAAAATCTGTCAAGATATAAATTATATCCTTTACCAAACAGATGCACTCACAACAGCCTTCACAACTCTTATGCCATACAAACCTTTTTTATCATGATGTCTGTGTCTTTCCAAAAATAAATTAAAAAGTTTTTAACATATTCAGTATTCAATTTGGAAAGTTTTCGATGGCACGTATTGCACAAATCATCACTTACCTTTCTATTCAAACAGTAACTAATTCATCAATGCTTACACTTTTTTTTGGAGTATAAACACTCTTGAACATATTTTGAAGATCTAAAATAACCTAAAATAACTTCAATTCATCCAACTTCTTAGCACTGCTGTCAGGTGAAAAATGGGATTCGCGATAGGTTCATTCATGAAAGATACATTTTCAAATCAGGTTTTCTTACAATTCCCATAAAATACTCAAGTGAAAAATGATTCACATCTCACCTAAAGAAACTATTGAAAATATAGAGGGATTAGGAGAATCTTTCAAAGGACCGAGGAGTTTCTGGAAGAGCAAAGAATTTCCAACTCTTTCTGTGCTCCCCTTTCAGAAAGAATATTTGATAGTTTGGCAATTAAATCTATAAGGTCATCATTAAAAAAATATTCTAAGAGAGTCTTCTGTTACAGAACTATGTTTTAGCAAATTTTTTCTAACCCAAGTACACCAGAAAAGGTATGTGGTGATAAATCCTGCATGTGTGGGATCAATTATATTCCAAACCACTAATTGACAGAATGGGTGCAGGAACTTCATGGGATCCAATTCCAATAATAAAATTGTATCCGAATCTGAAGAATCACACTTATTTATAGGTTCTAATAGCATTGCAGAATAATATGCCTCAGATGATTTTTTTTTTCTCTTTGCCACATCTAACAGAACTATATAAATGAAATAAAAAAGAATTGATCCTGATACGAAAAAAAAAAAAAAAAAAAAAAAAAAAAAAAAAAAAATTTATCCATTTAAAAAAAAAAAAAAAAAAAAAAGATAATCCCTACACCACATGGAATCAGGTAAAAAATACAAGGCTGAAATATAAGTAATTATCTTGACAAGCACGTCATAAATTTAAAAAGCCTCAGAGATGTTTGCTTACATTAGCCTCTCAACTTGCATTGATAGGAATCATCTGTGAACAGCCAATATAAAAAAAAAAAAAAAAAAAGTAGGAGAGGGAGGGCAATATTAAATCATATAAATTATGTCTAATCTTTTCCTGATTTATACATGGATTAATAATTATAACAAATTCAGATTATTAGTGTATGGTTTCCTTCCTCTCTTTCATACAGAATTGTTAGCTTTTTGGACTTCTTTCATTTAATGAGGCAAATAAGTTTTATAGAACTGAATATTCGAAAACTTATGCTCACAACTGAATAATACTGGTAACTTCTTGGATTCATTTTAGTTATTAATGCAATAAAATTTTATAAACCTGAATATTTTGTAACTTGGCATTATTAAATATTACTAGTAACAATTCAGATTATATTATTTTAAATATATATTAATGTGTATTAAAAGCACATGAAACATAAAAAATGAATAATTTATGGTATATTATTAATAATAAAGAGCTATTTAAAATTAATTTTTATTTTAGAACCAATATTGTTTGCAAATAAATGTATTGAAAGAAAAGTTATAAAATAAAACAGCTTCATAAATTAAATAACTATAAAATAACTCTTTATCCACTAATATTATAAATATAGTTCTTTAATACTGCTTAACACATTATATGAAAAGTTATATGAAATGTTATATGTAATGTATCATAAGATTTTGGTAACTACATTAAAATTTCAACAAAATAAATTGAGTTTTAAATATGCAAAGATATTAAGTATAAAAAGGCAAAACTGAACACAAAATTTAAAATGCAAGACCTTATATTTGTAATTATATAACTATAATATTTGGATACCAGGTTCTTTACACAAGACATACAAATCATATATAATTATAATATTACAGCTACTTTTTTACAATCTCAACAAAGGCACAGTTTAAAATATGCTAACTTAGCAGTAACTATTTTTTAAAAAATATTAAATTTATTACTATTTTACTCAAGACAATTTTCATCTTTGTTAGAGTGCAAGACATTTACATAATAACATTTTTATTTGATTCATTTTTAAACTGAAAGAGTTGCAATTAACTGATGAGTGAAGCAATCAAAAAAATTTTATGACACTGAAACAATAGTGTATAAGATTTTTAATATAAAAACACACAAAATTAACCTTAAAAAATTGTACTTCTCAATACAATTAAAATTTATTAAATCTAATATTTATATTCATTGCAAAAATTGTTTAAAAAAATCTTGATTGTTTTTTGAAAATAAAATTTCTTTCATCTGGACTGGCACCAGCATATAAATTCAGTACAGCAACATAACATTAATTTATGAGATCTTAAAACCCTAAACAATAAAGTTCAGATGTTACAAATATTAAATGCATGTAGTGTATTAAATTTGTTTTTCATACTCAAAGTCTTCGTTGATGCATATCTATATCTTTATGTCAGTTCAAAAAAATTGTTAATAAGAATTCAAATAAGGACTTTTATAAAACTTGTACAAAAAAATGATTTCAAATAACAAGAGTAATTATATAAAACTTACAAGAAAAAAACAATAACGTAACATTTTATTATTCACATATACATGTGCAATGCAAAAAGGTAAATGTTTATTAATTTTATAGAAAGTTAGGAAGGCAAAAGGAATCAAAACATCGATTACAGTATAATTTTAATATCCTTGTCTGTAATAAAACAGGAATAAGTGCAAATGCATATTTTTTTGAACATAATAGTATTCTAAGAATTTTTTTTTTTCTTTATGATTTAATTTCTAAGGGAGCTTTTAGCATGGTATGTAATTTAAAAAACATATTAAAATGATTTATATTCATTATACTAATTCGTTTTTGTACAATATATTTTTCATATATTTCCACAATTTCAAATATTTGGAGAAATTAAGGATAAATTAATCTACTGGGCAAAAACACTTTATCAAAGTATTGCATAAAATGTTAAAGATTTGGTGCCCCTTCTTAAAAAAATTAAATAATAGAATAACATTATTGATATTACAATATAGGAAAATAAGCAATTGGTGAAGGCAGAACAATTTTGAAATGTTGTTAAAAGGCAAAGGCTAAGCTAATAACTAGGTCCTAGCTAATAACTCATTTATCAAATTTTCACACCAAATGAGAACTTTGTGTCCCAATTTTATTTATTATGCAGCAGCCTCAACTATTCTGCACAACAATTTTTGGTAATAAAGTAACAAAAAGTTAACAGTATCAAATTGAATAAAACACAAATAAATCTGACACACAAAATACTCTCTTCATACAACTACTTCATCTAGTTTAATACTTTTAAAAATTCTCTGAAAAAAAAGACAACAAAATACAACTTCAAAAGACAAATATTACACAGTGAATGAAATTGATAAAAAGTTTATGTTGAAATTAAAAGTACAGTTAATAACAAAAAG
This sequence comes from Nephila pilipes, assembly GCA_019974015.1. Classification (NCBI taxonomy): domain Eukaryota; kingdom Metazoa; phylum Arthropoda; class Arachnida; order Araneae; family Nephilidae; genus Nephila; species Nephila pilipes. Next base: position 31,340 of record BMAW01052619.1, on the reverse strand, counting down.
TCAGTTCCAGATTTATTTTACATTATTGAAAACTAATGCTTTAAAAATAAAAGAAGGAAATATATATACTGGGAAAGAAATATATTATAAAGAAAAACTCCAGAATATCCGATTCTGTAATTTGACACAATGATATGGTACTGATGTATATTTAGATTTTTGCAATGACTGATTTGGAAAGAAAAAGAAATGTAAATTTCCATTCAACATATATAATTCCTAACAGATAAAAAAAAAAAATAGTGAACAGATTTAAATTACTATAAACATATTTATAAAGCCTTTTGACTCTTAAATATAAATAATAAAAACAAATAATTTCATAAAATAAGCAAATCCCAACCTGTATGTGTGCTCATCTTTTGGAGCGCTGAAAGTGCTGGTGGTAACTTCCTTTGTAGAGTTACGATTCTTTTTTGAGCTCCCTGTATGTAGACTTGTAGAGAGATTGTCTTTCACACTGTTGTGGTTCCATTTGCCTCGTCCCTGCGACGAACCTGTCGTTGCATGGCATGCGACACCATTGCTCTTAAAGGTTGGTTTTTCACGCTCACAGCTCTCATCACTATCATCAAAGTCATTGACAGTCTGTTTAATGAGCTGCGCTTCCATGTACTGATAATCCTGTTTATCCACAACAACAGAACTACTATTGTGTTTCCGAGACTCGCGAGAGTCCAGTTCTGTATAAGATGAAGTTTTGCTGTCATTATTATTTGCAGGAGACAGCATCGTCAAACTGTTCTGACTATTTGTACTGTTAGAGTTACTGATATTGTTTCCACTACAAATGCTTTTTCTTCCATGACCATGGTTTGCTGTGACACAATGACCATTAGAGATTACTTCCTCTGTTACCTTGGAAGCTGTTAAGTTGAACAGATAATTTATATAATGAAAAATAAAACATAATTTATAACTAATATAATATACTATACATCAATTTTAAAAATTGTCATATTCCATACAAATTATCAGTTACTAATATGAAAAGGGGATTAAAGTAATTAAAAATAAATTTTAGGTACACATAAATTTTTATACATGCTAATTTTTTTACGCTACTTATTTTAATAATCAATTTTATGTAGAAAAATACAAAAAACATTTTTAATAAAAACCAAATGGGGAACTTTTCTCAGTCCAGAAATAAATCAAATATTATACATCTTTATAATTCAAAAAAATTCAAGAACATCTTTTTTGAAAGAAAATATTTGACAACATAAAAATTATTAAATACAGAAATATACTATCATAAGAAGAAATAAATATATTCATTTTCATAATTCTCAAAGTGGATTCACAATTGACAAACTAAATGGAAAACATAATGCAATATCCAAATGCAAATTACTAGCAAGAAATGTGCTCAAATGGAACTTGAAAATGCTTGAATTTTTGTGTGCACTGCTTTAAGCCTAAATAGACACATTATTTATGAAACAAAATTTCAATTGCCAATACACGAGAAATTTAAAAATAAGGAAAATTAAGTTACCTTTTTCTTTTTCCTGTGAACAAACATTTGCTATGCTTGGTGCTTCTGCAGGTAATGCTTGTTGTAATAATTGGATGTAAAATTCATTTTCTTTGGCAACTTCTTTTTGTTTTCGCTAAAATACGAAATAGTATAAAAATGTCATAAAAATAAATTATATTGTACATATACAACAAAAAATGAAACATTTTGAAAAATTCAAGGGGAAAAAAATCCCTATTAGTTTAATAGATAAATAAGTAGCCAAAATAAGTTTTATCACATATATATATATATATATATATATATATATAAGTTATAACTGCTTTTTATTTCAACGAATGTGAAGTTTTATGATAATTTCTTCAAAATGTCGTTCATTACCCAGAAGTATTTTACAATGACCACAGATCTTCACTGATTAATTGAATGAAAAATATTTTTATTTACTAAAAATTATTATTGAAAAAATTACATTAAGTCACATTTTACTTATGTAGTTACATTATTTCATTAGTTCTCAACACTTAAATGCTCTAACAATAATTAGTTAAAAATTAAATTTATTGTTAGAAGAACCCCCCAAAAAAACCCAACAATTAACTAACATGCATCATTCCAAAATCAAACAAAAAATCAATACAGTCAAACAAAATAAACTTTGAAAGTAATTTATACTCCAGGAATAAAATTAATTTCAAATATAACAATTTTTTTTAAAAAAAGCTGATATTACTTAAAAAGAAAATAATTAACTAGGTTAATTATAATCTAGATATAAACAAACAAACAAATCTTTGAAATCTCATTTTAAAAAATTTTCAACATTAAATATTACTTACAAGCCTCATTCGGTACCCAACGTAACTTTTGAATCCAAATCCAAGAGTAACGACTGGATAACCTATGCTAAAAATTAAATATAAAATTTCAGCATTACGTAAAACAGACCAACAATTTTATAAGTTCATCAATAATTTTACATATGAATAATCAAACTCTATTGTCTTTATGGAATACCTTTACTACACAATATAAACATTAAATTATTGCCAAGCGAAACAAACAAAAAATATTTCATAGCACAAATAAACAAATACAAATTTACTTAATTAATCTCAAATTTATCAAAAAATATGAAGTTCTGATACTTATCCAACATTTTAACAATTAAAAAATAGGAGCTTGTGTATTTTTACACAACTATGTTGGAGGAAGTTGCCCAAGTTACAGAATGTACCAAATTCTGTTAACTCAAGGTCAATGCTCCATAGAATCTTGTGCATTTCTAGTTTTATGACACAATTGATGGTGACAAAATTTTCATCACAGTTTGGTTCATTGGTTTCGAGATACATATTTTTTTCAACATCTGAATTTCAAAAAAAAAAAAAGATATGGGATTTGAAATGAGTCGCCTAACATCACGAGCACGATTGTGATGATATACACATATGTAACATATAAATTATATACATACACTTAATTTAAATATTTAATGTACTTTTTTGGAGAAAAAAAAGTTGTTTGAATCGCATACTTAAAAGTAAAACATAATATTAAAAAAGCATTGAAAACCTTACCAGTGAGCTGCAAACGGCCTACAAAGATCTAAATGAAATGGCAAATTTTTAAGTTCTTTGAGCCGCACTGAAGCTTCAATATATACAAAAAGTAACCATAGAGAGATGGTAGGAAGACAAATACCCCTCTCTGAAAGAAAAGTTAAAACACAAATGTGAATAATACAATCAAAAGTTGAAGAAAAGAAAAAACTCTTTTGAGTATACTAGAATAATAACTAATATATCACAAATGTCAAAATCTGAAAATGTAAGAATTGTAAAAATTAAATTTTGAAAGTCTAGAAAAGAAGTTAATCCAATTCTTAAAACAGAGCATATATCGATAGCTTACAAACTTTTCAAAATCATGCATTTCAAATAAAATATTTCTTTCAACACTTAAGAATAAATAATGTAAGTTCAATAATAAAGAATTCAAATGACTAACAAAAATTTAAACAAACATTATTTACAAGCAAATTCTAAAAAATTACTATATTTAGTTAATCTCATTTCAAATTCCGATTTGAAAAATTTATAATAATTTTGGAAAAAATAAATATTAAAATAATCATATAAAAACAGATATATATATATATTGGTCTAATTACCTGTGTGCCACACATACTGTACCCAAACGTATGTGCTTGCTGCAAAAAACAGCCAATGAACTGGGATAAAAAGAAAACAAATCATGTCTGAAGTGAATGCAATGAAAACAAAAAAAACTGAGAAAGCCTGAAAAAGAAAAAAAAAATTTGAGATATTCATATGATCATCAGTACACAAAAATATCAACTAATGAATATAATAAAATTACATGTTTTATGGAATATTTTACAAATTATAAAAAATTTATAATTCACGATTAATTAAAGCACAAATACACTGCAACAAATAATTATTGTTCATTTTCTCAAATGAAAGTATATGCTATTGATGACATTGCAAAATCTCAAATTGTAATATATATATATAATTCACTAACACACACATATATATAAGATACACAATTCATAATAAAGAGAAAATCACTGTTTGTGTGTGAATAAAAAATATTGACAAAATTCCTTTTTAAAAAAAACTGAAAACTGAAAAGTTGAACTTTAGAAATAATTCCATCATCCAAGATATGATTAGTTACCAAAAAAAAAAAAAAAAAAAAAAAAGTAAAACATCCACTTCTACATGCAATACTAAATAATATTGATATAATTAAACTATATCTGTAATGTATTATCTCAACAAAGCTTCATCATCATATAAAAATAATGCAGTTTAATACAATCTAAAAATGTAAAACTGATAAATAAAATATATATATCAGCAATACATTAATGTAATTCCTTTGAAGTCAACAGAACTTTTTTGAACACATACATACTAAAATCAAACAATTCAATAACTAAGACACACATATGTTTCTAATATCTAGTAAACATGAAGTAAGATTGCCTAATAAAAATGGTAAATTACACATTTTTCATAATATTTTACAATCAGAAATAAATTATAACACCAAAAAGCACTTCAAAGATGCATCAAAATACAATGCAATATTTTACAAATGCAGTTACAATTAATGACTGCTTTTACTCATTTAGAGAGAGAGTACAAGTTAATTAGTCCAAAGCTAAAACTGAGCTGCTAATCAATATTGTAATTAAAAAGATTCAAACAGTCATTTGTAAAATTCTGCTGGCTTACACTGGTTCAGCAGAACCAATACTTTTTAGAGTTGGGCAAGCTTCTTGATAAAATTGCCTTTGTAATGATGAATTCTCTTCACGGTAAGCACTTTTGTAACATAAATTTGTTCAAAAAAAATTTAAAACCAACATAAAGACAATTAATTTAATGGAATTCCCCATCAGATTTAAAACAGGATAATTTACAATACAGAGCAATAACAAATCTATGACCCAATATTTTGAAGAGAGAAATTTTTTCCATAAAAATATGAACACTAGAAATACTGAATGAAATATTTTACACCAAATATTTGCACAGATAGAAGTTACAACCAATTTAATATATCCAACTAAATTTTTGAAAAATAGAATCAAGTAAAGGAAAAATTAATGGGAAACTTGTCTTAAACTAACCCCTCCCCTATCCAAAAAATATGCAAAATAAAAAAATATTCTATTTTGCTGCCTTACAAACAAACAAAAATTGATTAAAATCTTCAAGTCTGTTTAAGAAACACAAATCTTCATCCAACTAAAATGCAGCAGGAACTTTATAAGTGAAGTAAAATATAATTTCAAGATTATTAAATTTTTGAAAACTCAGAGGGCAACAAATACTTGCATTCAAGAATTCATGCTTTTAATTTGTGACTAGATGTTAAAGATAAATAAAATTTCAACTCTATAGCCAAAAAAATTTAAAATTTTCATTTTTATTCATGTGTCAAGAAATGGAAATAGTTAGATAATAGGTATTTTTTGTCAAACTTCTACCAATATTTGTATGAAATTAAATTTTCTAATATTATTGCAATGAGTTTATTATAAAATGAGGCAGAATTAATTATATTAAAAGTAAAAATAAGGCCAAAATTAGGAAATTTGTGCATGTTCATGTGTTTTCTGAAAACATTACTTTCCATACACATACATAAAAGGGGGAAAAATAAAAATAAAAAGATAAAAGAAAAATTTGTATAAATATTGCTGATGAAAAAGGTATAATACAGAAAATAATTATTTAAAAATCCCACTTACCAGCCCTTGGTATTTAAAAGAGTCGTATACACTGCGAAGCAAAAGCCAAAAGGGCCACAGGTACTCAAAGCGAAACTCCAGGATGAAGTCAGCCAACAGCACCAAGGCCCACACAATTAAGAACTTCACATACAGAAATGTGCTGTAGGAGAAAGAGAGAAATAATTAGATATCAGGTAATTAATTAAATCAATTCATAAAAGATCACATTTACATTAAATACAATTTTTAAAACAAGTCCCACAAAATTATTGATTTCAATAAAAATTAAATTCAATAAAATCAAAGCATTAAATACATATTTTAATTTGACAATAAAATTCCAACAATAAACTTTTTTGGGAATTAGCCCCCTTCTCAATTAAAGCTCAATTTAAACTTCTTTTTCACTCTTAAAAATATGCCATTTCTTCTATGTTTTTGTGCGTTACATTTTCACTTCACAATTACACATTTTATATATTTTTATATTCTTGGCAGATTCTTCTTCCTGAACATACCGATTTTCAAAAATTAATGTCTATATCGACATAAATTATTTGCATCGATAATTTCAAACCTCTTTTTAAAAAAAATTCAACCACAGCAAGGAAGAGAGAGAGGTTCGTAATTTCAAGATAACTACAACGAATTCCAAAGCAATATTTGCCTTTTTAATTTCGATTATAAGCCCCTCTTAAAAATAATTTCAAAACGGTAGGACTAAAAGCCTATTTTGCAATTACACTTTCTTTAATTTCACATAATTCACAGTTTATATTTAAAATATTATAAGTTGCTATTTCATGTCAAGAACCATTAATTTTTTATGCTACAGAATTTTATTATTCTCAGTTAAATCTTTGCATAATTATTTTTAGAATTTTATTATTATGCATAAACAACTACTTCAACATTAATTATTGAAAGTCAAAGGATAAATTGATTTTGCGATATCTAATTAAATTCCTATTTGAAATCTAATTAAAATTCTTTCTAAAATCGCTTAAAATTCAATTAACAATTTTAGATAATACACATTAATTGAACAGAAAATTATTGACTATTTTAAAAACAATATATATTTACAGAGCTTACACTTATACCCAATCAATATTTGTTTTAAAAATATGAAGTTTTATGTCTGAAAGTCGTTTGTAATTGCAAGGTTCGTCATCACGTTAATTCATACATTAATATATAAGACTATTTGTTTTAAAAATATGAAGTTTTATGTCTGAAAGTCGTTTGTAATTGCAAGGTTCGTCATCACGTTGATTCATACATTAATATATAAGACTATTTGTTATAAAATATGAAGTTTTAATATATATTATAACAGAGATGCTTCATTTATGTAAAGTTATTTTTAATTAAAATTAAAATAAAATTAATTATAGGCATGAATTCAAGGCGAAAAATAAATATATCTCATTATGATTGATTACTTCAAAGTATTTGAAATATATTAAAACATTCTTGGAAGTTGAAAATAACGAATTTTTGTTTTAAACACACAACACATATTTAACATAATAATTTAGTCACTACATTAAGCCATGAAAAGACAGTCATGCGAAAATTTAAAATATTTCAACATTACCAACATCTACATAAATCTCATTCAGAAAAAAGTACCTCACATAAAAATTTAAAACCAATTTTAAAAAAATAGAAATTACATAATCTCAATATATTTTTAAAAAATAGCAAATAAAAGTACGTATGCGTAATTTTGAAAGTTGATATAAAAATTCAAAATATCAAACAAAAGTATATAGTAGGTTAAAATAAGAAAATTAATATAATCATAAACATTATGTGTACAAAAAATTTTACGTGCGAAAGACAGTAGAACTCTTTTTGTGTTTCCGGTTACACATCAAAATTTCACCTCTAGTTGATATTATTCTCATAATATAAAAATAAAATGCTATCGAACTTCACTCATAAAACAAACATAACAACACAGACGATAATAAAAGAAAATTGCCATTCAGAAAATTAAATGCGGCTGATGCTGAAATAAAATTCTGACGACAATGAAAGAACCAGTTTTATTGATTTTCTTGTACTTGACAATATTTCATTTGCATTATTTTGTATATATAACATGTATTTTGTATATATAATTTAATATTTTGTATGATAAATAATATTTATAATATGTGTTATAGTTATCTACACAATATTAATTAACCTTTTTACATGCATTTTGTTCTTATTCTGAAGAATAATTTATCACTGTAAGGCATTTTCTGGTATTTAGAACATTATTTATCGGAGAAAAGTAAATTTTGCAAATGATATGACGTAAGGTTTACTAATTCTAAAAATAACAATCACATTAGATTTTTTTTTAAAAAAAAATCAAAGGAATTGTTATTTTTAGAATAGGAAAACTTGTGCCATATCATTCACAAATTTACGCTGCGCCGAAAAAGAATATCCCAATTGATTTCTCTCGTTCACAAATTACTCGCCATTAGCGCAACTTATATTATAGAAAACAGGAGAAAAAACAGGTAAATTATCATTTACTATTCCTTTAAAATGCCCGAGGATAAAAATAAAATAAATAGCATTTAGGTAATATTATTGAAGAAAAGTTCCGACTTCTAAAACATTATTTCTTTAAAAACGAATGTTCCAATGATAGTGTTTCACAACATTCTTTAAAAATAACTGTTTTTTTTTATGTCATTATGAATCAATAATATGGAATAAACTTCCTTTAACATCTAACATCAAAATATCAGTTACACACAGGTGTGTGTGTGTGAGAGAGAGAGAGTTTTTAAGAAAGAGAGATGTGCTAAAAAGCTCTCTACATTTTCCCTCTGCATGACTTTACCGTTACACTTTTTATCTGGTTGTGTTAAAAACTCAAATATAACTCAGATATTAAAAGTATTTATCAGATATTGAGGAGGGGAGGGAGTGAGAGAGAGAAAGTAAAGTTTATTGGTGCAAGAGCCAAATATGGCTATGCTGTGCCAAACATGATTTAACTGTGGTCTAGACGAGAAGAAATTGAAGAAAAGACACAAATTGGTCAAGAAGGAGGATCGAAAATAGAGAAGGATCGCTGGGTATCCCGAGAGTGCGTCATCCGTGTTTACCAAAGACAGTAAACCCCATGGGAAAGAAAAAGATCACTAGGGTGCCTCGGAGTCATGATGCCCATACTTACCTAAAGAAGGCAAGTCCCTGAGGTCCCCTGATATAATCCCCAGGGACAGGGTGATATCCTCAGACGCTGAGTACCCATTTTAGTCGCCTCTTGCGACATGCATGAGCTACAGTGAGACTATTCTGTCATTCCCGGTCACCACACGGGTCGAGGGGAGGGGAAACCACGTTTCCGTTCAGTATTCTGAAATTGTGGTCATCGTCATTCGGTTAAATTTTATTCGATTAACAATTTTATCGGCTTTAGATCTAATCTATTATAATCTCAAAAATATGTGAATGTATTAATCAGCAAAAAGTAAAAGCTTATTCGTAAGAATTATTACTTAATTTTCGCTTCATAATACACAATTTTTATGTTAAACGTCAGCATTTTCCCCCCCATATACATGAAGTATGTATCGTTCTCGGGTAATACAAAGGCACGACAGGAATGAAAAATATTCAATTGTGAAAAATCTATCACTGCATTAAATTATTTTAACACAATTATAAAATTTATCACTAAAAACTTTAAATATTTATATTAACTTAATCAAAAATTTTAAAAATTAAAATCGATATGGTTGCTAATTCACAGATATAGAATGAAAATCTTTGATTATTAAATAAGTTATCAGAGGGGGGGTGAAAGATTGTAAAGTTATTTTCAAAAAAAATAATAAATTCATAATATCAATAAAATAAATTATTTAGAATAATATCAGAACATTGAATATCCAGTTCCTAAACAATTATTTAGCATTTTTTTCAATTTGATACTCGTAAATACTTTTCAAATAATAAAAAACTCGTGAATAGGAAACGCAAGAAGCTTTCATATGTTAGCCAGATTATACCACTAGAACATGATTCCAAAAGGTTAACGTTACGCATAAATGGATATTGAGATATTTCTCATTCAATACATTTTTTACTGCCTTTTAATTTTTATCTCAAATAGACTATTACGTGGAATAGTCTATTTGAGATAAAAATCGTCGTTTGTAATTGCAAGGTTCGTCATCACGTTAATTCATACATTAATTTTATTGACTATTTAAAAACAAATATTTGTCATCTAATATCGGAAGTAATAAAGGATATACATTACGATTACACAGGGGGGGGGAATGCTAAATATCCCAAAGATAACTACTTTGCACAACATTTGTGAAAATATTTATTTATTAAATGCTAAACAAATAATGGGTAAAAAAAAAAAAATTTTGAATGATTGCATTTTGAGGTAGAAAATATGCATATAATACAAGTACAACTAATATTGAACTGTGAAACGAAATGTATAAAATATGCACGAAAAAAATATAAACCCCATGGTATTTTTTCAATATTCTTTTTGTCGAAAAATTTTTATACATTTCGTTCAAACAATCAACGCCTCTCCCCCCCCCTTTTTATATCATGTTTTATTTTGCATTTATTATAATGTAAATAGTAGTAATAGTTGTATTAATAATAATGAAAATAAAACTTATTTATTTTGCAATTAATGTTATATCATGCGTCGATTTATACACACAGTTCCAAATTTTACAAGTGAAAAAACCATTATTGATAATATTCTAATTATATGTTAATTATATCCATTTGAGAAAGAAGGAGAAAAAAATGTTGTCCCATAATTATTATCAACCTCTCTCTTTGGGAGAAACGCGATATAGCTCTTACAGATAAATGAACTAGATCACCTTGCACTCGGCACTTTTTTTTTTTTTTTAATACAACATGTGGATCTGGACACGTGTTTCTCGAGCTCGCCCGATATAAATACAAAAAAGATGGAAAGATAAATGAGAGAGATATAAATTTCATTGTTCTCAGCGCTTCTTTGGTGGAGAAGAAAATCTGAAATTATAATTTCGAATTCACTGTCACGATTTGTTTCAAGATTCTTATAAAGATTCCTTGGATAAAAAAATTTTTAATTGAATATGGAAATAAATTAAACTTATATATTTTTTTTTTTTTTTTTTTTTTTTTTTTTGAATATCTAATCCACAAATAAAGGTAACATTAATTTTAAATTTCTAATGTTATGTAAAGTCTTTAATTTTATGTTACAACCCTAAATATCAGGGGCAGGCGTATATGTACGCCAACGAAGCGAGAACCTACCAATTACAAAGGCCCGTCTTCTCTCAACCTTCTTTCTCCTCGCGAATGCAAATAAACAAATGATTACATTCCTCCCCCCCAGCCAGAAGTTGATTTTTCTTACCCGCATTGATCATTTGGCATAGAAGAGGAAGGTGCAGCATCACCCTCGTCACTTGACCGAGGTTCAAAATTACGAGTTCCGTCGCCAATAGCTCTCGCGTGTCTTCTAGTGCGACGTTAATAAAACCAATCAATCGATTGGGCGTACCTCTCCAACGATCTCGAAACGAAATTGTTCATCCAATTGATTTTGAATGCATTTTATGAGAACTTGAGAAGTGACGTGAATTCGAACCTTTTTGTGACAGGGTGCTTCTTTATCCAGCAAATTCTACATAAATTAGCCAAAGATGGTCTAAATTTTTTGACTATTGTTGACTCATGAACTTTTCTAAGCTCGAACTTAGAATTGTACTCTGGCACTCAAATTCTTGAACCATATAAAGCTTCGAATGCGAGAAATTCACTCTTTAACAAAGAGATACACCAGAAAATATCCGTGATACATTGAAAAAGAAATTCCTACTGAATTCCAGCCAACAAAATTGATTGATTGATGAGGACTGAGTGATTGATTTTTATAACTTCAGTTCATATTTTTATCACTTATTTAAATGTTTTTACAATTATATTTTATGCTTTGAAATTGTTTGTACTTCATTTCGGGTTGGCTCCTCTGTGGTGCACATATAGGGTAAGCCCCTCAATTTTTTGACACCTTTAACCTTTTTTTTTTTAAACGATCAAAGGACAAATTTATAATGAAAATTTTGTTGAGCTATTCGAGAAAAAAAAATGGATTGGCATACTCAGCATGTCATCCAGGCAAAATTGTACTGTCAAATCATCTCGGCAATTTAGGGTTTAAACATCCGTCAACGTGTGAGAATCGGACAGTCAGACGGAAAATTAATATTAAAAACAACTCAAAAAAGCTACAAACACTGGCCACAAACATCTGAAGCACATGCGTATGTATGATGTATAAACATGGAACAGTTTGTATTACTAACAATCAAACATGAATGATATTAACAATTACGAATAATTATGGTTATTTTATTCTATTATTATATCATGTCTTTTCGAAATTTAAGGAGTAGCAACTTTTAGCCTCTATAACCCGCTGCTAAGCTAATTTATACGGGAATATAAATGTATATTACCAATACAGTTATAATCGAGACCAATAGAAATTAAATATTATCCACAAAATAGTTTAATCATTTGAGAACAAGAATTAAAAATACAAATATCCGCTATTTATTACTACATTTGTAAGCTTCTAGGGAAACACTTGCTCTGGAGATATATAGGAACAAAATTAAAATTTTTAGTAATTTTTATTTGTCTACTTTGAAAATCAAACAAGTACTTTTAAGTCGGAAATGTTTATAACTACCGAAAGAGAATTACTTTTTAACACATTACCAAGTATGAAAAATATATAACTGCATGTTTTTTAATCTTTAAGAAATCGAACATTTACCCGGTCCGTGATTACAGACATCTGTTGCACGAAACAACAAACACTACTATTTATAAAGCTCAAATCTCAGGGTAACAAAAAAATACTCGATTTATTCCCGTCTTTAAACTCCTCCTTTACCTCAAACCCTGATTCGATTCCTCTATATTTTATTAATTATTATAAATTATTTCTTCCCTCAAATATTATTTCTCATTGATTTTTTTTCATCCTGAAAATTATACGAGGTTTGTATCATTTTCAATTTATCACAAAAATCAATGAAATAAACAGTCGGAATTTCCTTTTCTCTCTCTCCAGCCATTAGTTAATTAAAAGTATTTTCTCTCTACTTCGTTCCTCCGTTCACACCGGCATCCTCCTGTGTTGAGGGAGAAATCGAAACGATAATCGATTTCACGCCATGTTTTGTCCAGTGTTTCGGCAGACACAACAAATGGCGTCCGTTTACTGCTCTTCCATTGGAACCAAATCTCCCGACATCCAGATAATGTTTTGGAAAGGGACGCCAATTCATATTCATCAAGGTTGAAATTCATGCGAATTGTGTGTTTTTTAAAGATGTTGATATTTTCGCTTGATAGAGCACATCCACCACCCTCCCACTTCGCTTCTTTCAAATCCAATTTTGTACGTGTCATGGAAAAGGAAACTTTTTTTTTTGTCATTTTAAAATGAGATTCTCAACCTATTCACGTCCGAAGGCTCTAAGCAATGATAAAAGAACTTGAAACTTTTAGTGCTTTCTATACTCTATATGTTTGATCAATACAAAAAGATATAAGAAAACACAGAATTAATTTTAGGTAAATACATTCTATGTCGCCTTAATTCTCAGTACACTGAACTGTTGTGGAGAATCGTTTGGAAATATTTTTTACACGAACTATCAAACCAGACTTTTGGGTTGAAGGGGTGGGGGTGGAGCTGATTTTATAAAAATAATTCGTTCAATG
>BMAW01052619.1:0-14790 GCA_019974015.1 Nephila pilipes | reverse complement strand
GAAGGGGTGGGGGTGGAGCTGATTTTATAAAAATAATTCGTTCAATGCGTATCTTTTTAAAGGAATTTTCAAATAACTAATTCTTTGGATTAACAATTTAATTTTTAAAACTTACATTGCTTAGTTTTCAATCACTATTTAAAAGCGGAATGTTCGCTTGGAATTTGTCGAATTTCAATAAAACTTCTAAAATCAATTTCGTTGTGTGATTTCAAAGAAGTCACACTGTCATATACACAATATTCAGTTTTTTAACCTTATTCTAAGCGACAGAGGTGTAAAAAACACTTATTTGCGAAATCATAAAATTTATAGTAATTTTTTTTTTAAATAATGACTCGATATTTTTTGAACGATTTTTCCCCCAAAAAATGTATTGATTCCCTCAGTACATGAAAATTTAAATTGACATGTATAGATATCTTACGAGTTTATGCAAATCATCGCAGTCAAAATATGAACCAACATTTCGCTAGATCATATATGTTAATCAGATAACAATTTGAGATATTTATCTGAGTTACGTATCTGAGACTTGTCTTTCAACAACAATACACAATATCGTGTTATGAAGAAGAAGAAAAAAAATGTCCTTTTAGAGCAATAAATAGTAACTAATATTTTACAATGTTTAATTTTGTAGCAATGAATCACAATAATGAGAGTAAAATCAGGTGATTTTTTAAAACATATTTTTAAGAAAACATTTAGAATTCTGTCACTGCCTACTACTTCTAAATAACCTCCGTATTTTCAAAGTACCTGTTTTTGACGACAGATGGCGTTGCTAAGGCAAGTTGGTGTCACTATTTTGGGCTGCTGCGTGTTACAATAGAAACAAAATAAATTTGACATTGATTTACAGGTTGGTTCCGATTTTTACGCGTCGAGTTGTCATCCTCGATAAGATCTGCATTCATTATACACCGGACACCTAGTCACAATCAAAACAGTGGGTTACTTCCGGTGAATCTATTTCGAAGACAATGTGATGGTGGGGTTTTAATTGGTGGGCTGGATATATCTTTGTTGCGCCAAACAAGGTGTAACTGTGATCTAGACGTTTGAACAAATGGAAAAGAAGGAAAATTTGGTTGACAAGGAGGAGTCGAAAATAGAGAAGGATAGCATGGGTATCCCGGGGGAGAGTTTGTTTATCACAAACAATAGACCACATGGGGAGAAAAAGATCATTAGAGTGCCTCGGGAGATCATGATTCCCGTATCCACCAACAGAAGGTGTTCCCCCGAATGCAATTCAAAGAAGACGTCCTCATCGTCGGAAAAAGTTATAACCATGGTTTTTCAGGATGCGCGAGAATAGCGTCATGTTCACGGATGTTCGAAAAAGAAAAAACGATCATTAGACAAAACTACAGTGAGTTACCTATTTCCCATTCTTAAAAAGCCTACTGTTTGAACCAATCCTCATACCTCATCAATTCGCACGGAAACTTGTAAATTAAAAAATATTCAGGAAATCCGTTGTGTTACAGGTGGAAAGGTTCCGATTAAATCTAATTTAAAGTTCCAAATCTTCAGACCTTATAATATGACTTCCGATGGTGATTAATAAGTAACGGCACCGACTTTAAATTCTCTAATCATTTACAGTTAAAAGAGCTTCTAAAAATATTTAATTATTAGTTTAAATGAATGTTACAGATTTTTTTATTTATTTATTTATTTATTTGAGTGGATTCAAACTTTCCGTAAGATATTTCATCAATTTAACAGAGTTTGATGCAAAGTCATCATAGTTTTAAAAAAAATTCGAATGAATATAACAGAAAATTTACACATTTGATAAAATACAAGTGTCGTTAGAAGATAAGACTAATTCTCCTTATTGGCAACCGATATCACATTTCAACAGTTAATATATGATGAGTGCTATTCGTCCATCCACGTCTTGCATATTTAATTTACGCCATGTGCCAAAGAAAATACTGTTAAATTCGAATTTATGCCCTCCTTTTTTGTGCTTTTTTTGCGATTTTTATGTACGATTTCAGAATGAGCTTCGATCTCGTATGTCTGATTACCGCAATAAAAACAAGCAACTAACCAAACAATTGTCGATGCAAAACCTGGTCATCTATCACACTATAATATCACGTTCGGCTATTCGCGGTTTTCTAATCACTAATCTCGAGGACTTTTTGTAAATAGAATTGCATGCAATTACAACTCCTTGCCAACCAAACTGAAACGCGATTAATTAAATTAGATGAAGATAACAAATATAGTGAATTGAAATAGAGATAATGACAAGTTAGCGAAATAAAATTGAAAGGAAAGAGATGGGAGATAGAGGATAACGACAAACTGATTGGTGTAGATTGGAGTGAATCATCATAATTAATCATTTATACCGAAAGTAATTGTAAGTTACTCCTTATTAAAATAATAGGAATGGAATCTGCTACAATCGAGAAGTGCTGACATCGGAATGAGCGACGATTTGGTACGATAAGACTTATTATTTGAACGTAAATTAGGATTGATTGAGTTTAGACGTATTCGAGAGAAAGCGATCTTGCAAATTCATTGTTAGATAATAAAGTATGTTGACCTTTTGTTACGTATCTTCAATTCGAGTTTGAACTTATTGACTATTTAATTAGACTTCAAGAAGTCTGTAAAGTGATGAAGGAAGTACGTCACAGTATCACCAAAAACATCAACTGAACGAGTGCGAAGTAGCATCTTCAAATGACGAAAGTGGTTTTGAACCAATCGTCAGCAGGAAACTCTGCGTTCTTGACCACGAATAATAATCTTTATAAGCACATTTTGAAATTTTCGTATGATTAATGTTTAAGGTATAAGCATATAAAACATTTCAAAATGTTACAGAGTGTAAATTAATGTTTGCCTTGTTTGGAAAACCAAGTTCTAGCTACATAGATTTTGAGTTATATTTCCAATATGAAACTTTTTATGCAGTCCCTATTTACTTTAAATATGTTTAATGTGTCACAAACAATATATTTTAAAGCTACCAATGAGATTTCCGAATATTTTTCGTCCGCATTTTCTTTTATATGGTTCCTATCCCCGGAACAAAAAAGGGGTTTTAGTGCACTCAATGAAATGTTAGCATGATATAAAGGAGTGGCGTACATGCGGGAAGGAAGTCCAAAGGGACATATGTACCCCTCCTCCCCAAGATTTTCCTCGAAATTGAAATAGTTCAGGATAATTCTATTATTATACCAATACAGATATTCTAAATTTTGAGCACAATAACTTTTTTTCCTCCATATGCTTACTTTTTTTTTTTTTTTTTTTTCCCCCATCACGAAGGGAGGAAAAAGAGATTTTAGCTAAGCCGATTCCTGAGAAAAGAATAGAAATTTTTTTGCTGACTCAGAAAGAATATCCCTGACTCTGTGTTTGTAGATGAAGGGGAGGGGGGAATCTAAAAAATGCATCCTCTAAAATGCAAATTTTATTCTCACGCAAATTAATTATTTTTCTTGAATAATCAATACTTTTAAATTTATATTGCTTGAAAAAATTATACCAATAGTTGAACAGTTTTAAATAGGCGAAATAAGATAGATATAGCGTATTATTTACTTTTTATAAGGTTGTTATTCTAATCTAAAAAATTGCTTCTGTCAACGCAAAGACACAATATGAACCCCTCCCCTTCAAAAAAAAATTACTTTCCGGGTAAGTCACTGACATAAAGTACAAAACAGAATAAATTAATGTTATATAAAATCGAAAGTCTGATTATGTAGCTAATATATTCGAATAACATTTGTCATTTTGTCATAACAATTAAGATAAATGCCATATCATACCAGTCTGCGAACATATTAATCAGCACGACTTTATCTACAAGTATCATCTCTTAGTTTCGCATATTTATAACTAATAGTTCTGACATTTAAATTTAATAAAACATCATAAAGTCAGCAAAATAAAATTGTGAAGTTCCTCGATTTAGAAGTCCTCACACATGCTCAAGATTCATTTATAATACATACAAAGTCGTAGTATTTTTATAATAGCCTTTTCTTCCACAAGATCCAAGCTTTTTTGAGTTATTAGAGCTCATGCTACTTATGAAAAGTGTTGAATAGTACACAAATTATAATGCTAAGCAGCCTGAATGAAACAAAATGAAGAACAAATGAAAAGCATTTCATTTGTTCTTTTTTCGAAGCTAGTTGATAATTTTATAGCTGCAATGAATCAATTTCCAATATTGAACATTTTGTTTCAAAGAATATATTAATTAATCAGCAGCCGGATTCTTTTCCAGAAAAGCTAAAAGGTGCCAAAAATATTCTAAAATATTTTCCAAAATTGGGGAGGAAATTTAACTCAGCTGGAAATTTCGTTATTATCTGCTCTTTCGGGTGCATTTTTCTACTTTCAAATAGATAAAATAGTATAAATTTATGGACGATAGTAGAATTCCAAAAGATTAACATTAAGCTAACGAAATCAAAATGGCCGGTAGACGGGAGCCTTAAGACTATTTCTTCCTACTCAATTATTTTATACATCATAAAGCATTCAGATTCTTAATACGATAATTTTTTTCAGGGGATAAATATGTTTTACACGAAATAAACCATTAATCCTGAAGATAAATAGCTCAGAATGTTTGATTTATATGACAAAACAGATGCTGGTGACAATACTGAGAAAGCATATTTCCCCAAGAAATAAGCTGTTAAATTTAAATTTATTAATATACAAGATCGTAAGATTTCACAGTTAACAGTAACCTAAAATCCGGTTGAGATCGTACACGAATATTTTAGAATTAACTTTATTTAAATCAGACCCATTATCAAAAATTTCTCAGATTATACAGACAGAGTTTGAGAGAACCGTATCTGATAGAGATAAATACGTATTCCGACAGCTAATTGTTATTTAAAAACGAGGGAGTTGTTATATATTATTCCTACTTGATAATCGCTTTTGTAAGCATTGTTCGTGATGTTTTGAACGGTTGAAAATAAATATTTATTTTGAGAAATTGCATATCGCTCGCTAGAATAGCATCAATTTATTTTCCGCATACTAACATTATATCTAGCAATTTCTGGATATATACTGCTGTTTGTAGAAAATGCAACACCATGAAAGAATCATCAGAATCAAATGAAATTTAATGCAGAAACGACTTGTACTGATACAAATAAATGATGAAATTTTCAAAACAAAAGAAACAAATTAAGCGTCCGAAATCAGTATTTGGTGCAGCCACCATGCGCTGCAATAAGTGCTGCTATACGACGTGGCATGGAGTCAAACACATGTTGAATATCTGCTTGAGGAAGAGAATTCCATATCGCTTGTATGCGCAACCAAAGTTCGTCTTTGGAAACTGCAGGACGCGGATCACGAGCGAGACGCCGACCAACCATATCCCTCACGTGCTCAATAGGCGACATATCCGGTGAATAAGCAGGCCAAGGAAGAAGTTGCATGCGTTGTGCTGAACAGAAGTCTCGAACAGTCCGCGCAACATGTGGGCGTGCATTATCCTGCTGAAAGATAGCTCCAGGGATGCCTTGAAGGAAAGGAACGACTTCGGGCTGTAGCACTTCACGGACGTACCTGTTGCTATTGAGATTACCCTCAATTCGTATCAAATTGGATCGTCCATGATACGAAATCGCACCCCAGACCATAACTCCAGGTGTTCGACCACTATGTCGTTCAATAATACACTCAGGAAGGCAGCGTTGACCGGCATAACGTCTAATACGAACACGGCCATCATGGGTCCACAAATTGAAGCGTGATTCATCTGAAAAGACAACTTGGTGCCAATCAGCTCGCCTGTCTCTGTGCTCAAGAGCCCACTGCCGACGCAGCCGTCGATGATTCGCCGTTAGGGGAATCCTGTATAAAGGCACCCTTGCACGCAATCCACGGCGCAGCAGACGACGACGAATTGACGAAGCCGACAATTGTACACCTGTAGCAGTAGACCAACGTGCTGCCAGCTGCCTGGAGGAAGCTGTGCGATCATTCACCGCCATGCGGAGCAGGTGTCGATCATCGCGCTCTGACGTCACCTTCTGTCGTCCAGTGCCTGTTTTTCGAGTTGTTCGGTGCTCGTCGGTCCACTGCTTCCAAACTCGCATCACTGTGGAACTGTTCCGCTGCATACGAGCTGCTATTGCGCGATAGGAAAATCCTCCTTCTCGAAGGCCGATTATCCTCCCTCGTTCAAACTCCGTAAGTTGCTTGAATTTCTTATTCTTCCGTCGTGGAGGCATACTCAGGTCTCACTAAACGTTTGCCACTAACAAATAATCATAGACTTTTTTCAACGTCCCGCTACAGCACTTTATTTATACGCTTTCAGCATCAATTCAGAGGGCGCTGCGCGCGCCGCGCACGCGCGATGGCTCTGAAACTTTATTAATTTGCATAATATCCTATAATTGACATTTGCTGCGAATTTCATTTGATTCTGATGATTCCTTCATGGTGTTGCATTTTCTACAAACAGCAGTTTACGATCGTTTTTAAACAAGACAGGAAAAGATAATACGGTGAAGGATTTGATAGCGTGAGATGAGAGATTGATGATATTGTAGTTTATTAACGCCGTACTTAGGAAGCAACACGAGGGCTGTTGGCGGCGGGTCTCATAATTTTGAGTCTTCGTCAAGCGACGGGGACGACACACCAGAGCTGGCATCTCCCTCTACAAATTTCCACACTACGCCAAAGAGAGGACTTGCAGCATTGACAAATTGAACGCGCATCAGGAACGCTACAAGGCAGATCTTAAGTAGTACCAGGGCTCGAACTCTCGACTCGACAGAAACAAAGCCGGCTGCGGGTTCGGGACCATGATCACTAGGTTTCTGCGGCCGCGTGAAAAAGAGATGTACGAATATATCCAAGTTCAAGAGATGTAAAAAAAATCCAATAAATACATAATAATAAAACAAAACAGATAGCAGAAACATTAAAAAGTAATGAAAATACAGCTTAATATATATACCAAGGAGCTTTTAAAAAGGCTTCCAGATATTAATTTATCGAAACACTACAACCGAAACGTTTACTCCTAATAACATAATACCAATTGCATTTTAAATCAATATAATAAGTAATTGAGTGAACATTTTGAAGTACTTCAACAGGTGAGGAATAGTAAAATACCGATTGTAGACTTCTTGGTTTTTAAGGCATATTTTTTTAAATTATTAGAATAGCTCGATTTTATGCTTTGTAATAATATTTCAGTCAGTCTACAGAATTATAAAAGTATTTTTTTTTTAGTCAAAGAGGGTTCTTTTCCCTCTTCTTAGTGGAACATGAAGAAAATTTTTGAGATATCGTAATACATACTTACATTTCGGAACCAATTTTTTTAAAATATTCCTTAAATATACAACATAAACATAATAATTTACACCTCATACATAAAACAAAGCACAAAACATACGGAATATACTTTTTTTATTATTATTATATCACTGTATAACTTCTTTGAAAATGTTAAGGAAGAACTAATACTATATAGAACTTTAGAATTTCGGTAATTTTAATACTTAACGTCTTTTTTTTTTCCCCATATACAAAATTAGTTATTTTTTTAATCAGACATTATTTAGAGAAAACATTTTTTGTTCGCTATATGCGCATGTACTTTTTTTCATAGAAATATAAAAAATTTGGAATCATATAGTGCAACAGCCTTTTTTTTAGAGTTCCTAAATGCAAATACATATTACGCAATCGTTTCAAATAAAGGTTGGGGGATTGAAATTAGCTAAGTTAATTTCTTTCACTTTAACGTCTGCAGACGCTTTTCTCGCTGTAAAGTTCTCAAAAAAAAAAAAAAAGAAAAGAAAAGAAAAGAAAACTATTCAAAATAAATAATACTTAGTATAAAGCATTCGTACTTCCAAGCTTCAGTCTCCCCAGAAGAAATTACTATCAAAAAAAGAAAATACCTTCTTCAAATTCCCAATGCATTTTTACATTCACAAAAAGTTTAAAATGTTTGCAATCTTAACAACAAAAAAGAATAAAAACGGACGATTCTGCTACAAAAATCAGTTATTAAAAATAAAAATAAATAAATAATAAAAAAAAGCAAACGATAAATTACTTAAGTAAACAATATTCTGCTCTCGGAAATTGAAGTAAAAGCAGACGATAAAATATTAAATTAAATATATCTTAGTAATGTAAATATACCCTAAGCAAACTCAATGTAATTATTATATAATCGTAATGCATTAGAATGTCAATCTTTTGAACCTAACGCCGAGTATGCTTTATTTCCTGCCAACGCATTTTTGTGGGAGCTAGTTTCTCAAAACAGTAATAACACGTTAGCATATGTTTTTTTTTTTTTTTTAACCCACAAAATTACTTTTATAGTTCTAGAGAACGATTAAAATATTATAAGGCAAAAATCCAAGCTCTTCTAATAATTGGAAAGATATGCGCCAAAACAAGAAGTCTCAAAATCGGGTTTTTTTTTTTTTTTTTTTTTTTTAAAT
Organism: Nephila pilipes; assembly: GCA_019974015.1. Lineage (NCBI taxonomy): Eukaryota > Metazoa > Arthropoda > Arachnida > Araneae > Nephilidae > Nephila > Nephila pilipes. The sequence continues at coordinate 6,280 of BMAW01052619.1, read as the reverse complement.
ATTCCTGTCATATCTTGGTGCCCTCAAATGAGTTTACCTAACACTTTGTTGCAGTAACAATTCACACTGTACAAGTAGCTTAAGTTACGAAGTTGGACTGAATTACAAATTTTTCTACTTATCAATTTGGACAGATATTTAACCACTTCAATTTGTCAAAGAGTATTCATATCACTGACCGTGAAACGAAACAAAAGAATCGAAACCATAGTTACAGATTTGTGAAAGAAATACAATAACCAATGCATATTTAATTAGAGTAATCGATTACAAAAATCCATCTGCATTATTTTCGCAGAACTGAACAGAAAGAGAATCACCTTCGTGAGATAATAAATGACTTCATAAAAATATGAATAAAAAGTATTTAAAATCCAGCTAAAAACAACGGGTCGAAAGGCACCTCATCTTTTAGAATTTATTTACTCTTGTTTTATACTTATGTCTGAGCCATTTCATTTATGAATGGTAAAAGTAATGATTGCTTATATTTAAATTTTATTTTATGCATTAGTTCATAATATCATTTGCACAATATATAATTTTAACTTCACATATATAAATACTTAAAAGTTGTAACAGATATATACTTAAGGTATCCGTACACCTTGAAAACGTCATTTTTGTCAAATTTTTTGATACTCTAATTTTAATGTTAGTTTAAAATTTAAACTTTTATCTTTCTAATAGTGTTTGAATTTTGCTTATACCTGTTTGGAACTAAAGTTGTAGGAATTTGAATTTTACTCGGTAGCTAATTTTTAATTGCATTTGAAAGTTGTTTTTGATTTTTCTCAAAATGAGTTTTCCCGACATATTTACATATAACAACGTAGATATCAGAAAAAGTTATAAAACAAAACAATTTAAATTTTGCAAGTATCTTCCCCCTACTACTTCCATGACTGTAAAATTGATATGGTTTTAGTAACATATCATACTATATGTAAATCATGTATTGTTATAACTTTTTTTTCCCCCGATTTTTCATTGTTATTTGACTCGAAACACAACAAAAATTGTAGTAATATGATTCTCATCATGAAAGTAGTACCAGCCCCAAAAAATGTTATGATGAATAAGATGAAATTTACAGAATAATGATATTTTTGTTTGTATTTGAGTTAAGAGCGTTATTCTGATAATGAATTTATGTACTATTTTCACCATGTTTTCCACTCCATTTTTTAAAACGTTTTTCTGAATTTCACTTGGTGTGTGTGTGTGTGTCATCAAATTTTCGATCGTTAATTTAACCAACTTCCCATCAAGCTAGAGCTTTGAAATTTTGGGAATCGTTCGTACTCGCCTAACAATGCAATATTTAGACATTTGCGACAAGTTTTAACTAATATTTTCTTTAATAATGCAGTTTAGCCCAAACACTTGGCACGATTTCAAAAATTGGCACCAAACTTGGCGATTGTTTTTTTTTTTTTTTTTTTTTTGCTGAGCGTTAAATCCGTGAAACGGAACAGGGTAGCCACATTTGGCAAAATACTGCCAAATAATTCTTGTCGCCAAGGATAAACCTTTCCTGAATTCTGGTTCCCATTTTTTTTAATAGAATGACTTACAAACTTTCAAATGCATGTTTTGATTTTATGAGTATTATGAATTTCTTAATATGCTCACAAATGTATCTTTTTAAGTAAATTTTAAAGTTAAAAATAACTAACAGTTTTAACTAATATTTCAATAATTTTCTTTAATAAACTTTGCTACCATATAAAAACGTTATTTTTAAAAACGTTGGTTTTTATATCGAATTATTTTTTTTAATTAAAAGCAGGTTATTAAATGTGTTTTTCATAGTTTTGGGTTATATTTTAGCATTAAAAAATATTTTGATAGCAAATATCAAAGTATTTCAAAAAAATTTCTACTAAGGTATACGGATACCTTGAAGTTACTTCACAAATATAATACTTTAAGAAATAAGATGAAAAAAAAGGGATCATCAAAAATTCTCAATTACCAAATAGCTCCATTAATTATCAATACTCTCTAGTTTTCAAAGAACATATGAATTTCATTTATATGTATTTCAAGTACGCGATAAACCTTACCCTTGTTTTTTAAAAGTACGAGTCTTGATTAAACAGTACTGTCACTGTGATTATAATTTTTTTTTATTTGTAACAATATTTTCATAATTCCTGATGTACCTGAAAGCTATATGTATCCTTTATGTTATGTGTTTCTTTTCTTTGTTTCCCAAAATCGTTGGAGCATTGAGAACTGAAAACGACGACCCACATGGAGATGAGACAGAAACAGCGAGTTGTCACTGCACTCGACTTGGACTTAAGAGACTTTCACTTATAACTCTATCAAAGCCAGATATCGATAACATCCACCGCAATTCTCATACGGGTATGCCTAACTAGCCGTGCATTGGCGCAAGTGCTTGAAAAGGATTGATGAACAGTCGAAAAGGGTTTAGTTCAGTTATTATTAACGTCGCACTAGAAGCAACATGAGGGGTATTGGCGACGGACCTCGTAATTTTGAACCACGGTCAAGTGACGAGGACGACACCTGAGCTGGCACCCCCTCTCCTAACATCCACACCACGCCTTTGGGAGGACTATAGGCCCCGAACAGATTTAACGTGCATCAGCCCCGGCTACGCGGACAGTCGAAAAGGGAAAAAAATTTTACATTGAGGATGCAAGTAGCTTTCAAGTACAAGAAGAATTGTGCAAAATTTGGGAGCAAATAAAAAATTAAGGCCATGGAGACATTACTTTTCATTCCAGTCTTGCAGTTATTAAATGCGAGGAAGTTCAGAGTCGCAATAAATATGGAATTTATGAAGGATAATAGATTTCAAAACGTGCCTCGAGGATCTTCTCTCAAAGCATTTAGGTAATGGAATTCCTTTATAGCTCATAACAATACAGTGATCACCGGTTTGTATATAAAGGATGCTCGCGGTAGAATAACAACGTCGTAAAAGGATATTTCACAAACAACTATTTCCGCAATATATGTATTAAAAGCACGCAATTCAAAGGAAAATACCCGGATATAGTGAAACAGATTAACTGATTCAACATAGTAGAGTAGCAGTTATCAACTCGAAGTACGCGTACTCAAAGGGTTACGCGAGAGGCCATTAAGAGGTACGCGAAAAGAAAACGATTACGGTGGCCACAGAGCTAAACAAACGAACACAATGTTAAAATATTAAAAAGAACTTAAAAATTAGGTTTAAGTTTTTAATACGATTATTCAGTTGAAACAATGTCGATTCCTGAAAAGGGAAATTGCTTATACTCGCATCAAACGCCAATCTGAAGAATATCTTCAATGGGGGTTGTGATTGTTTGTAATTATTTATTAACAACACACTGAGAAGCAACAAGGCTATTGACGACATATCTAATAATTTTGAACCTCGGTCATATATGACGAGAACGACACATGAGCTGGCATTTCCCTCTCCAAACTTCCCCACAAAGCCAACGGAAGGGATTTGAGCCTCGGCAGAGTTAATGTGCATCAGCCACAGCTTTAGTGGCATCAAGGCTCGAACCTACAACTCGACGAAAACCGTCGACCGCGACCACTAGGCTACCGCAGCCACTTTCAATGAGGGAATGATAACGAACACGGGGAGCTTGGTAAAAACATCACATGCCCGTCGGCTAATATGGCACGGGCGAGCATTATTTCCTCCCCCCCCCCTTCCCTCGTTTACTTGCATAAAAAATACAGAAGCAAATTAAACGCAGCACCGGATTTGAGATTGTATTCGTCCTCTTTTGAACCTAATTTTTTCAAAATTTTGAGATTCAAAAAGCAGTTCAAAATTTCCCGCTCATTTTTCTTTTTTCCAATCCTATTGTTGCTTTGTCTGCTTAATTAAAAAATAAAAATAAAAAAAATTATGCAATGGAAAAATAGATCATAAAATGTAATTCAATATACACCTTTTTTTTTTTTTTTTTTGTGAAGCTTTCGGAATCCGTAACATATGAAACATTTTGTAAGGGAGGGGGGTTGCCTAGAGTATTTTTGGTTGGGGTACGCGAGTAGGAACCAAGCCAGCTGGTAGGGGGTACGTGAACTGAAAAAATAAAGTGGGGAACAATTGTAGTGTAATAAGTTGACCAAACATTTCTCAAAATGAAACAGAAATTTTAAAACTAAATAATGGGGGGGGGAATGTAATTGAAATTATTTCAAGAAATAACTGGCTTATTTTGTCATTGAGAGAGTTTTCAACAAGGAAAATCAAATCTTACTGTAACAATTAAGCGCAGAATGTTTTTATCATGCCTTTACAATAAAACAGTTTGCAATAAAATAATTTAAAAATTAATAACATTTGACAAAAAAAATGTAAGCAATTATTTGTTACATGATGAAAAATAACTATAATCGATTGCAGATTATAGTAATTATAAAAGCGATTCAAACAATACAAAATTACACAATTTCTTTAACGCCAAAATATTAAATATCAGCCTCATTTTTTACATGAGATTTCTTTAGATACCTTTTAAATAAAGATGAAGTTTGTATTAATAGCCATTCTTTATGATCCTTTCGGAACAGAGAGAGAAATAGTCATTGACACTACATTGAACTCAATTTAATTCGGCATTCGAACGAGTGAGTGAAAGTAGGTTTATGGCGCAAGAGCCAAATTTGGCTATGCTTCGCCGAATCATACGTAATTGTGATCTAGACGCAGAAAAGGAGGAAGAAAAACGAAAAATTGTTGGACAAGGCCCGTCGAAAATAGAGAAGTATCGCTTAAGAGTCGGGGGGGGGGAGTTACCCCTGTGTACAAAGACAGTAAAACCCGTGAGTAAGAAAAAGATCATTAGGGTGCTTTCGGTGTCATGATTCCGGTACCTACTCAAAGAAGGTAATTAGTTTTAGTGTTTATTAACGTCGCACTAGAAGCAACACGAGGGCTATTGGCGACGGACCTTGTAATTTTGAACCACGGTCAAGTGACGAGGACGACACCTGAGTTGGCACCCCCACTCCTAACATCCACACCACGCCAAAGGGAGGACTTTGGGCCCCGACAGATTTAACGTGCATCAGTCCAGCCCCGGCTACATGGAGGATCTTTAGCGGCCAAGGATCGACCCCGCGACTGAACCAAAACCGCCGGTCACGAATCCGAAACCATGACCACAAGGCTACAGCGGCCATTTCAAAGAAGGTAAGCCCCAAAGTGGATTCCAGTATTCGATGGTTCGGCCCAGCGTTTTACATATACTGTTTGCACAATAATAGGCTTGTGTAAAGTAGTATATTGTACAATAAAATGTTCTCGAAATCTAGCAAGTGTTTTTTTTTTTTATCAAGCGATAATATAACTAATAAACGAAAACATATGACTCTCGTTACACAGCAAAAAAATTGTAGATAATTAATCGTCTAGACAAGCATGTCACAACTGGTTTCAACTATCACTGGATTATATTAATATTTATTTTGGGTTTTCTTTTATCAATACAAAAATATTTAATTAAATTAATGTTCAACGTTCGAATTAAATTTTTCTAATTGCCTGAGCAAATGAAATACTCCGTCGGATATTTATATTATCTACATATGGTTTCAGAATGTGTGTAAATAACATCAAGAGAATGTGTGTTTTAATCATCTAAAATTTTATCTAGAATGTTTTATCTCTGTTTTCCCCGTTAAAACTATATTGGTGCTCGATAATCTAGCCGAGTCTTATTCGTGCCGGATTAAAGAGAGATAACTATGGTTGATTTCTTGTATTTCTCATAGACACGCTCAATTCAATACAATTCTTATACTTTCCTTATCTAACTCGCAACTAAATCAACACTTCATAATTTCCGCACTAAATTTCAAAAGCCTGCAAATATAAAATATTGCCCAGAACCTATAAGAAATATGCAACGAAACCATGTTATTTTTATAGCAAAGAATCAAAATAATTTTTGAAGTGGAATATAAAAATTGGGCGGATTGTAATTGTTTATTATCATCGCAATGAGAAGCAATGCGAAAACTATAGCCGACGGACCTCGTAATTTTGATCTTCGGTCTAGGGAGGAGGGCGACACCTCCCTCTCCAAACTTCCACATTATGCCAATGGCAGGGCTTGAGACCTCCACAGATTTAACGCGCATCAGCCCCGTCACACGGCGGGTGTTTACTAGCATCAAGGCTCGAACCCATGATTCGACGGAAACATCAGAAGCAAGTCCGCGACCATGACCACTAGGCTGCTGAGGACACAAAAATAGAGAGGAAGTATACAATGAAATGATT
>BMAW01052616.1:44459-78560 GCA_019974015.1 Nephila pilipes | reverse complement strand
TTTTTTAAAAAAAGTTGAGTAATGAGAGACTAAAATGAAAAAAAAAATCATTTCGATATCTTTCCCAGATGAAAATGTACACGGGAAGAAAAAAAATTGGATTAAAATAGAATTAATTAAAATTTCATTAAACTTTATGTTAAATCAATGTAGATAATTCTTAACAAATTACACTCGACGAAATGTAATTAAATGCATCAGAAAAAGCATATTAGCAAAAATTTGTAATTACGTATTAGTAACTGGATGATAAAGTACAACACATGTGGTTATTATGATATATTATTGAGGTAAGATAAATTATACGTCTTAATGTTTGTAATAATGATCATGCATACACGGGTAGAAATATTTGGTTCATATTATAAACAATTATCTTAGTTAAAATATTAAACAATAATACATGTATGTGTATATATATATATATATATATATATATATATGAATGTGTGTTTGTGTGTGTGTGTACTTAAAGTTCGTGCGGTCAATACATAATTACAACGATAAAATTAATTAATAGATGATTTAAATTTAATTCAATAACATTAATTTGTCTCAAAATAAAATATTTTAAAATGTTTTTCTTAAATTAATATTTATAAAGCTCTGAATAAGAATTAAATTAAGGTTACTTAATTTTACGATTAGCTAATTTTAACATCACATTAATTAATTAATTTATTCTATAAATACTATTTTGAGCTAATTTTAATCTGTTACGTAATATTTATTTTATTATAATTCAATTATTTCAAATAATAAAAGAAAATATGTTGTCTTATAAGTAAGAGTCTATGTTCCGTACTATTTCATATTTTTTCAAGGACTTTTACATGGCAACTTTGTTCTTATTTATGAAATAAACTTTTTCATAAGATATATTATACAGATATAATAATGGTATTATCTTAAAATTCATTTATTCTAATTGATTTAAAAATTGAATTCTAAAACATTTACTAAAATGTACATTTAAGTGTGTGTATCCAGAAAAAAATTAGAATTATTTTGGTTTTAATTATTGCTTTTCGATTATTAATTACTAAGCTTATGTTATAAAATTGATACTTGCGTTTTTAAATGGATAATCTTTACAAAATTTTGGCACAGAAATAAAAATTTAATTATTTATTAATTTGAAAAATGTGACATTTTTTATTATAATTTCTGTACAGAATATTATTCATTATATCTTTAAACATGAATTAAAAATGCAGATTTCTCTCACACGCGCAAAATATGAGCATTATAAATGTACACAAAATGAATAATAAGAAACAATAAATTGATAAAAATAACAATAAAAATATTGTTAAATAGTAAATGTTTATTTTTCATCTGATAAAAATACAAATATAAATAAGAGAAGCTAAGAAAGCGAATGTTAAATCAACAAATAATCAGTAAAATCAAACTAATTTTCAGCTGTGTTTTCAGGTACCATATCTCACAAAACACGATAGGAAAAACTACTTGAAAATCACTATTTTCTTACAACAGCGGGAGAAGGTAATTCAGTGGGAAGAATATTTAATACACTACAGAAATGACTAAATGAATAAAAATAATTATATCATTTGCTTTAATGTTAAAATATCTTTTAATTAACTTTAAAATGTTTTCACAGTTACTAATCCATTTCAATACATATAAGTTTTTAAGTAATTACAAAGATTTGGAATTATTTTGAGCTTCTTAAAGAAAGCAAAGGTTTTTTTTTTTGAAGTTTTTTAGTGCCTATAAATAGAATTATGACACTGCAGTTTCTGATTAGACTTAAATATTACTTTATATGATGTGAATCTGAATAATACCTAAAGCAAATGTGTATGAATTTCACAAAATTATTTTTTTCAGAATAAAACAGCTAAGATTAAGATGTTCTTAAATTTATATATTACAAGTAATAATCAGGGTGTTTCGAAACTTATGGGCAAAAACGTAAGGGCTATTAGAAAACATCTAAACAGGCAATTTCCCCCATAAAATCCATAGGCGGAGAACAATCGGTGAACCTCTTTCCATTCCAGAGAAATCTAGCATTTCACAGCTTTTTCTCCGCCTATGAATTGTATGAAGAAAATTACCTGTTTAGATGTTTTCTAATAGCCCTTACGTTTTCGCCCATAAGTTTCGAAACACACAATATAACAGGTCAATTGAAAAGTCCCCGGCCTACCATAGTACAGCACATTCTTTTGGCAAAATTAGTTTTTTTTATTCAACTTAATTCCCTTCAAGGATGATACACTGATTATAGCAACCCTCCAACTTTTCGATACCATTTTTGTAGTACGATTTGTCCTTTGCTTCAAAATAGGCCTCAGTTTCAGCGATCACCTCTTCATTCGACGAAAATTTCTTCCCAGCGAGCATTCTTTTGAGATCTGAGAACAGGAAATAGTCGCTGGGGGCCAGATCTGGAGAATACGGTGGATGAGGAAGCAATTCGAAGCCCAATTCATGGATTTTTGCCATCGTTTTCACTGACTTGTGACACGGTGCATTGTCTTGGTGAAGCAGCACATTCTTTTTCTTCAAATGCGGTCGTTTTTCGGCGATTTCGTCCTTCAAACGGTCCAATAACGCTATGTTATAGTCGCTGTTGATGGTCCTTCCTTTTTCAAGGTAGTCAATGAAAATTATTCCATGCGCATCCCAAAATACAGACGCCATAACCTTGCCAGCCGACTGTTGCGTTTTCCCACGCTTTGGAGCGGGTTCATCGTGTGCAGTCCACTCGGATGACTGTCGATTAGACTTCGGAGTGAAATGATGGAGCCATGTTTCATCCATTGTCACATATCGACGCAAAAACTCGGGTTTATTATGCTTGATCATCTTCAAACACTGCTCGGAATCATCAACTCGTCGTTGTTTTTGGTCCAAAGTGAGCTCGCGTGGCACCCACTTTGCACAGAGCTTTCTCATACCCAAATTGTGACGCCCGCCCGACCCGGGCGTCCCCTTGTGCCATCACTAGATTCAATTATTAAACACTACGACACAAATAACTACAGAATCAACACAGCAATGCTTCAACAATTTATTAGTATATATTTACTATGACAGAAATGATTGGGCTCTCTTGGGTAAGCTTTCTAATACCTTAGTTCAACCCACCAATAGTAATCTAACAGACTCTTACCACTAGTCCTTCCTCGACTGCAACTCAGACTCTGGAACAACTGTTGAAAACTCTAGGCAAAATCTTTCTACAGCAATCCTTGCTGGAACCCTCTACTGTAAACTTTAATTCCTCCTTTCTCTTATCTAACACTTGAGCTTCATCTCATCTCACCTACAGCTTCTCTCTCATATCCTCTTTCAGATACTCTACTCCTTCCGACGGAGTTTATATATTTCTCAACTCGACCGTTTCACTTCATTCCTAACTGCTTTATATACTAACTTTACGTATCACGTTTCATTTTTGGTTGGGCAAAGTTTGTTTAGTGAAAGCAATCAATCTCAATTGAAAGTCCCCAAGGTTAGTGAAGAGAAACCGTGAATAGCCCAATGTCACAAACTATTCGTGAATGATATGATGCACACGTTCAGTTGATATCTTTAGAGTGTCTGCTATTTCATTCAATTTCAATTTACGGTCATTCAAAATTATTTTGTGGATTTTTTTAATGTTTTCGTCGGTAACAACCTCTTTTGGACGTCCACTGCGTTCACCGTCCTCGGTGCTCATTTCACCACGTCTAAACAATCCTTGATGGTTTATTTTCCTGGGGCAGTGTCCGAAAACATGGCATCAAGCCAAGTTTTTGCTTCAACTGTATTTTTTCCCTTCAAAAAGCAATATTTTATCAACACGCGAAATTCCTTTTTATCCATTTTTTTCACAATAACAAAAGTTGCTTCACTCAAAATGCTATAATTCACAAACTAATGATCCGATAGCTGTCAAATTTATACACGCATGTTTTGAGGATTAGGGCTAACTAAAAAACATATGGATTTAATTCTAGTAGCGCCATCTATGTGTCAGGTCGGGGACTTTTCAATTGACCTGTTATCTACCGTTATGTCTTACATATTATTGAAAAAAAAATTATATAATGAGAAAAGCGGAATTGATAAAAACGGCATTGAAAGAATGATTAAGTGTGTGGTTACAGTCTCTTCTACTAAAACTTATCCTATTTAAAAAAAAATAGAAAAAAAGTTTAAGTAGAAAAAATTATTGTGTAAGTAACGCTTTTTGTCTCGTAGAATACTAAATTTACTGATTAATAGTTGAAATAATATTGATAAATGTCTATTATAGAACGATTTTGCTATTTTCAATTGCTATTTCTTTTCATCTGTAACAATAACATACATAGTAGAAATTATAAGATAGTAAAAATAATATGTAACATATATAAATAAAAATGTTTTCAAATAAATAAAAGCAAATATATCAAATAGTTAAATCTGGAAAGTGATGTATGGAATATTTCCATAATAGTAACTTAGAATATTTGATAAAACGTTGCCTCTAATACAATATTAAATTAAAGAAAATACTTTAATGAAGATTGAAATATAAATACTCAAAAGCGATTTTAATTTGTAAGATTTGTTGAGAAAGAAATGATCTCTTTCGCATATCATAATTTTCTTAATCTAATTTAGACAATGTTTATTTGAATTAATTTGAAAGTAATTTAAATAATTGAAGAAATATTCAGCGAACTAATTAAGTAAACAAATATTTTGAAATAGTTAATTTGATTAAGGTTAAATTAAATGCAGTGATGCGATATTATTAAATAAAGAACAAGGAGAAAAATCCAAAATAACATTTAAAAATAAAAATAAATAAAAATTAAACTGCAAACATGTTTTCCTAATGTTTCGACTGATATGGTATAAATTAAATATGTGAAGAGTTCTCAAGGGAAACATAAGACACTGTTTTATTTCACTGTAAAATTAAAATAATACATTAAATAAAATTGAGAATTCAGACTTCACAGACTATTATAAAAGAATCATTTTATTTAGCCGATTTGTTAAAATAAATTTTTAAAAGTAATTTACGATACTAAATCGATAGTAAATTTGAATAGCCATACTTACGAAGGGACTCATTATCAAAGCTAATAAAGATGTATAATTAGTTCTCTTAATCAAACATTTCATACGCGAGTATATGTTCATCCCTTTATATACATAAACATAAGTAGTTTTTCGTCGACATAACTAATTAGTATGACTAAGCCGGGGGGAGCGAGTACTGAATTTACTTATCATATTCCACTTTTATAAAGTATTGTTACGAACCCAAGATCACACTTCCCTGCAACGCTTCTGTTATAAGGGAAAACAGTCATTTACATGGATTTCTTCAGTCCGTCAAGGAAGCAATGACTCCTCTGTTAAGCAATGACCCTTCACCCTTGAGCACAAATTTGACTAACATTGTGGTGACATAGCGAGAAATGGTGACTTTGGTGACAAGAATGTTTCAGAAAATGCTGGAATCTGGGCGATATCTCGACTAAGAGGAAAGTTACGGACTTTCCCTGAATTTTTTCTGTGACGTCACGCCTCACTAAAGAGGCTGTCAATACGCAGAAAGGTGATACATACGCAGAAGAGCGACTCCATCGGGGAACCGATTGGAAGCGGTCGGTATTGTCTGAGTATGTCTACCAAGAATTCTGTCAGTTTCGTGCCCGAGCGAATCTATCGGTAAGCAGTATGTAACTGCTGTTGATGCTCGGAATCTGGATTGGAAGTACAAAGTAATACTAAGGAGATTTGTGAAAAGTCCCAATTAGTAAGCTGGTGAGGTGAACGTCTGTAAAAAACTATGACTGTTAGTACAAGTGTGTCTTTGTTCCTGTTGTGTCGCTAATTTGTATTAATGCTGTGTTTCATGATTGTGTTACTGACTTCTCCAAACTGTGCTACCTGTCTTCATCTTGCTCTGAATATTTGTGATTAAAGCGTCATTTGCTGTTATCCTCCGTGTTAAATTGATTTTACTCGTATACCCACGAGAAATCGAATAATTTTTGTAACAGTATATTGAAAGATTAGTTAGACACATCGTAAAAATGTTGAAAAGATACTAAAGGTGAATAAGCTTTTTGGTCTACCTAATAAATTCGAATTTTTATAACAAAAGTTTATTTTTTATTGAAATTAATAATATATTTTGACCGAATTTAGCTATTGTTGGACCAATAACGAAACACACATGTGACAACAACATTTCTAAGAGTAAGATATTTAATGTACTTATCAAATGTGCTTATAAAAATATCAACGAGTTCATTTTGAGTTTCTATACATTTTTCAGTATTAGGATCTACAATTCTACGGTCCTTTGTTTGTATAAAAAAACATTTTCTTTGGATTGAGAAGAGAGTTAGATACTAATATATCTCTTGCAATTATTGGTATATTTACCAACTTTTCCAATTTGCTAGGCCCTCAGAGGATTCCATTCTTAGGTAGGTACTAGCATCATGAACTCGACGAACCATAGTGATATTATTTCCCCATGGAGCTTACGGTACTTGATAAACATGGGTAACACATTCCAGGGATATCTCAGCGATATTTCTCTATTTTCGACCTTCCTTCTTATCAATCATTTTTTACTCTTTTTCTTTTCTTTTTTATATGTCTGGATCGCAATCACACCTTATTTGGTTCAGCATGGCCACATTTGGTTGTTGCACCATTGAAGTCCACCATCTCATCTCTCCCCAATTTAATAGAACATCAGTTGTTTGAGAGGTATTTGGGTGTAAAGAATTTTGAACTAGTAATTCAAAGTAGTGAGAGACTTTTAAAAACAATATGAATTTTATAAACATGTCTAATTATAGTTCTAAAAAGGTGGTCTGATTAAATGACTAATGATTTTGATCTTATTCAGCAACAAATCGTTGAACTGGATTTTCCATCATGAAATCACACACATATTACTTCTGAAAATATTTAAAACACAATATTCTTCTGAGATTATTTTGAACACAATTTTTCTTTTTATTGACATGGAACATTCAAGAAATATTTGAGAAGATAGGGAACATCTTATATTTTTGCTGTCGTTAATTGTAATCCTATTAAGTATGGAATTCGTAAGGTCAAGCATGTTTCTTATTTAATACAATTTATATGTGGTATGACTATTAAATAATGAGACTTACACTGCTACAGAAGAAGTACGCATGCGCCAAAACCCAGCGAACGACAGCTGTTTAGCGTGAAGCCTTCGCTTTCGAATGCAGTATCTCCCATATCAGTAAATAAAACCATATACCCTTAGCCTTCATTCGCATTGAAGTTGTTTCTTGTTTCGCAGAAAAAATGGTAAGTGAGCAACAAATTGTGAGATTTCACATGAAACTCTTGGAAAGACCTCCAGTGAAACCTATAATTTATTGAAATAATTGTATGGCAATGAACATGTATCACGTGCACGTATTTTAGTGATGTTTTTAACGTTTTCAAGATGACTGAGAAGACATTGAAGATAATTCATGCCCGGGTCATTCACCCACGTCCAAGACAGTTGGAACTGATAAGAATCCATACGGTAAGTTTTTCTACCATGACATGGTACCGGCTCATTCCACATTATCCATCACGAGTTTCTTGTCAAGTACAGCATCCCTAGATTTAGACCATTGACCTTATTTGCCAGCTCTTTAGCCATGCAACTTCTATCCGTTTCCTAAGGTGAAATCTGCATTGAAAAGGAGCAAAATTTGTGTCCTTTGGAACTGAGAAAGAGAAAAGGCACGCTTCCTGAAGGAGCTTGCAGAAGACTTACAGCACTGTTAATAATAATGGAAGATTAGCATGGGGCGTTGTAAGGATAAAGGAGGGTTGTATATTAAAGTTGATAATGAGTAAATACATATGACATCAAAATAAAATGTTTTACAGCATCAATATCGTTATTTCATAGCCACACCTCTTTTTTCTTGACACTAAGATAGTAAGATACACTAGGATTTATAACATGTATTTGAATAGAAATTAACAAAGAGAACAACAATAAAAATTCAACGCTTCATTTTATTGAAATATGAAATACAAGCTTTTTTAAAACATTTTATTTTCCTGTTTACAAATGAAAAATTAAGCGAATTTGATGAAAATTCGAATGTTTATACATAATATATTTATAGATAGCTTTGCTAATATTACCATATTTTGCTGTCTTAGCTTTTCTTCTTAATAATTCATCCGCTGAAATAACAACGTTGAATTCATAGAGATGACCATTAATCAGAGTGTGATCATTTTCATATTTTTGGATAGGAACGAAACTTATGATCTAGAGTTTAATATTCGAAATGACACGTAAGAAAAGTGAAATATCACTAAGCAATTTTAATCATACTTCATTTCTTCAAAAGAGCTTCCGTAAAAGTAATTTTTTGGATAAAATCAACATTCTAATTTAATTTTACCCATAACAACGGAACTTTATAAATGTGCAAAAGCTTTCAATTCGATTATCGATTTCGCTTTGCTATTTCCTTGAACTAGGAAATATTGCAGAACTTTATAGAGGCAGTTAGTTCAAAGAAAAAAAAAACATCCTTCTCGGAACAAATGATGGTCATAACAATTTAAGAAATACTCAATTAACGAAAAAGCATTGAAATCTATATCTTTTTACGATACGTCAATTTTTTAAGAACCTCTCATTCGCTTCTTTGGTAACAGGATACATAAATGGAATCAAGTAACTCTATTAGCTGATAACACGTTGATGAATTTGGTGTCGAACTTTTCAGAGGAATTTTTACAATTTTTACCACAGGTTATACGCTACTGTGTGTCGTGCCTGTGAGTTCGATAATTTATAGGGGTTTTTTTAGTACAAATCGAATTCAAAAAAATTCCCGAAATTTTAATAAGTTATTCACTGAGCGAATATATTTCAATTCGAGAAATACAAAGAATTAAAAAATATTTTTTTCAAACTCTACTTGAAGATTATGATTATTTTTTCAAACGTCTCTCTGAGAAGCAACAGGAGAGCTTGCTGACAACCTCCCTCTCCAAACTTCCACAGTCCGCAAAACCGAAGAATTTTGAGCCTTCACAGATTTAAAGGCATCAACCGCGACCACATGGAGTGTCCATAGTGGTTTCACGTCTCGAACACGTGACTCGACGAAGAATATGAAAACATAATCATTATGAAAACATAATCATATTTTTATTTTAAGAGTAAATATTTTCTATACATACCACATATTGTTTTTCTTCATATACGCTGCCTCTGATTGTACAGTCGAAAATTTTGCTTGTGTAATCCTCAACTCAAATATTTAAATGATTTCTCACCATTATTTTTTATTCTATTTCTTTGAATCAGCCTTCTGATTAAAAGTTAGAGATTTCAAATAAAGCAGAAATTATATATAAAAAAAGAATATTTCAAAATATCTCTAAAAGCTTCAAAAAATAAACATACGTACCTATTACTTTTACAAAATGTAAATCGTTAAAGAAATTTTAAAAATTAATGAAAATAATCTATGTGATTCATTTTCAATATCTACGAAATATTTTTATTACTGATAATGATTCTTAGAGGTTATTAAATAATAATATGAAGTAGGTTCCTTCTTCATAGTACGCTTTTGAATTTGCTTATAGATATATTGATTTTCAAAAACTGAATAAGCTCAGAATGTTTATTATTTAATACGATTATAGCACAAATTACATTCAATAATACAGTTTTTGTTTGCATTGCATATGGGTCATTTTACTTAAGATGATCCTTGATGATTCAAAATTACTTTGCTGATAATGTTTAAATTAAAAAGAATCACTTAAATTTTCTTTTCAGACGGAATATCGAAACACTGCTAAATAATATTTACAAGTATGAATGCTTTCCTACCGAAATGAGAAATTGTATTTGATTATGTAAAGCAAAATTGTGTTATAACAAATAAAAGTATTAAAAGAAATGTAAACATGAAGATGTATTAGAGTTATATCTTCCATTCAAGTAATTTAAATTTTCTGACGTCACTGCTTCAATCAATCAGCGATCATTTCAATAATTTTTCCGAAGTTACTTGGATTTATTATCTTCCAATTAATAATCTGAAGTCTTACAAAATATTTACAAATAAAGTTTATTAAAGAATTATTTATCTCATTAAAGTGTGTGTGTGATTTATGCTTATCATTTTATTATTGAAATTGTTCTAATTTTTATTGTAGTTTATTGAGTCGTATTATGTAAAGGTATAATTGAAATGCATATGCGATTATTATTCAATTGAGGTAATTAAAATTTTAAATAATATCCTCTCCTGGGGGTATGTAATATTTAGTATAAAATAGTAAAAATTTTCTGATGACGTTTATAATATGTACAATTGGTTGAATAAGAAGATAAATAATCGATGTACTTTAACCTTGAAATTTTATTTTAATTGACCGACGTTTAAAATTACGAATTCCGTTCCAATACCCTCTTGTAGCTTCTCCGTGAGACGTGAATAAATAATAACATCACCTTTGTTATGAATTTTCAGAATTTAGCAATGTTGTATTATAATTTTACAATTAAAATAAGAAAATATTTCGAATAATGTTCTTACTTATTTAACTAGAAGAACAATATTATTACTCCCATTGTCATTATTTTAAATTGCGTGTTTTATACTTTTTAATATTATTATTATAAGATATTAACTGAAAAGAAGAGACTTGAGTCCACTTCGCATATGCCTTGCATTTGTGTTTTGATTGCATATTATTTATATTGTTGCTATTATATTATTAAAGAGTACGCATTTGTATTTGCCTTCAAATTCTATCACATTTTAATTCATGTTATATTGTTTTGTTTTTGATTTCGGTTAAAGTTTTGTCTTTGCTTTTTAACTTCAAAGGGGAATTCAATATTGCAAAACTTTTGCACATGAAATATAATTAAATGCAAAACTTCTTTGATGTATGAATTGAATTTTTTTTAGTTAAAACAAGACCGATATCGTTTTCAAAATGAAAAATATTTTCCCATTTATATTCTTATTTTAATAAAAACTATTCAGAAATATTTAAATAGTGATATGATAAAACATTAACTGTACCCATGCATACTTTATATTTAAGTTGTTTAGCATTCTCTTCTTGGCTGATGGTAATTTTGTAATTTGTTATATTCAGATACACTTATCGTACACATTAGTTTAGAAAAGGGTTATAAGTAATTAACATATTAATTACCTAACATTTTTAGTTCAGCGTCCAAGAACCCACTCACTTACAAGGGACAGACTAATAACTAAATATTCCTTCTTATTTTAACTCTTACAAGGTTGGTACAAAATATACAAGAATCAGGAATGAGAAATTGCAATGGAGTAATTACCTGAAGTCCAGTGATAGTTTTTACTTTGTACGAGAGGTACATACGTATGACATTCTTCGCTCCGCGATAATCGGCGCCAAATCTTTCCCGACCGAGGAGACTATCTTTGCCTTCTTCAATTCACTGATGCAATTTATTGTTCCAATTGTTGATAGGTTACAGAGTATAATGATGAATCCAGGTGTCAACAACTGTAACAATTAGATGTGAGCTCGACTTGGCAGCAGACGACTGTCGAGCCGAAACTAACCTCTGATTCAGTGTCAAATTTGTTTTAAACCATTTCCACAGATGGCGGATCATTATGATAACATCATTTGCCTTATCAATGTAGTGTGTAGTAAAAATAGAGTCTTTCTTGACCCATTAATGCTTAACATAGAATTCTTTAACATTTTAAAGTTAATTATGTTTGTAAATATCCAGAATGAACTAAAAAATAATAAAAAAAAATTCTGCATTTAAATTTTTAATTTTTATTGAATATAATGTTTCCGTCCTATGTAAAGGACACTAAGCACAAGATGGTACATGTTTTGCCCAAACACATCGATCCTTCAATTTTCTAAGAATATTCCTTTTAATACCGTATTCAGATGAATAAATGCTTAAAATAAATGGAACTCGGTGAAAAACCTCAAAAAATAAACCCAAGAAGTTTAAATTACATTTTAGTCGTTTATAAGGAATTACAATTTAAGAAGCTAAAGTTGAAAAATAATAGCTTTAAAGGCACACATTTAGAAAATTAAGTCTTATAATAAATTTTACACTCCTTTACATTTAAATTTATATATGAGAAGGGATTAATAAAATGTAAAGAATAAGAAAAAAAAAAAAACTATTTGTAATTTTTTTACACAATTCAAAGCATTTATCATGCAATCCAACTAAATATTTATTTCATTTTGTTCTAGATATTTTGCCACAGTAGGCGCATCTTATCTTCTTGGCATTCACAACGATTAAATGATCTTTTCCATCATATTGGACATAATAAAGAACTGTTTTGAAAAGTTTTTATTTTTTATTTTCCTGAAGTCAGACTGTTATATGTTCTCTTACTGAACTTAGAAAAATATATTTGATAGATTCCTCTTCTAAACTAGAGGAGATCCTTTTTTTCATTGATGCTTCTAAGCTAAGCAAAAACAGTGGCCACCAGCATGTTTTAGACCGTAAGGAACACCATTACTGTGAAAGTTTTTGATTCAAACTTTCGGTGTCTCCCATACATTTATTATATTGAAACACAATATACGGTTGGTCAATATCTAAATTTTTTTTATCAATATTAGACCAGTGTTTCGTCTGAGCTATAGGTTCAAAACCATAAAGGTTAGACGATAAAGTAATAACAGTACTGTCATTCCATCGAACCATTTTTAAATGTTTGTTCTTCTGAAAATCAAACCTTTCACTATTCTTTTTAATAGATTTAATACCTTCAAGTGGAAAACTTTCAGTTTTATCAACCCGTATAGTGCCTGGCGCTCCCACATTCCTTTTCTGTTAACTTATCGATCAAAACATTTGAAGATTATCAAAAAATAATTCGTATTGTTTATTTTTTGGCAACTCGGAAATCACATCCAGAACAACTGCACCTCCCATACCGATTCCATATTCATCCAAATTAGTTCCCTCACCTCTGTACGGCTCATAGTGTATTATATATCTAAGTTTAGTATTTAGGTGCCAAACTCTGCACCCTAATTTGACAGGTTGTCCTTTTATAAACTGTTTAAGCCCATGATGTCCAAAGTATGAGACCATACTCTCATCAACTGATAATTGTTGCTCATTTGGAAAATACGTTAAGATTTTCTATATAAATTGCTGTTGGCAGCAAAGCGCAGATATTGCATTATTTTCTGAAATCTACACTGTGTCATGGCTTCCGAAATCGCATTATTCTGTACACCATTCGAATTTTCCCAGTACATTCGTCTTCTTAGAAGAACATAGTATCCTTTAACCCTTTCGATACCGGAGGGAGAAAAAAGAAGTGCTTCTCTGGACCCGCAGCTTCTTACCGCGGAGTGTCACTCTGTGCCCAGACGATTTTAGATACTAAGCCTAATTCGTGAAAAAATTCCTCTAAATTCAGCCATTCATTAAAATATTTTGGTATTTACATATCTTATTTAAAATGTATTAAACTTAATATATACAAAAGAAAAAAAAAAAGGATTTAATCAAAAATTGAATGTTTTATACATAAAATTACATAAAAAATCATACTTTAAAGAAAATACAAAATATATTTACATATGTTACATAAATTTCACTGTGTAATGATGTACCTTTACATGGAATATATAGATATAAAAGATAAATCTTATTTTGCTGTATGGTATATTTATAAAAAAAAAGTCAATGCATAGTCCAACGTCATATGTCTTACACACATATTCTGACGCTTCACGTACGATTTTGAGCAAAGGGCACATCTTAGTCCTTTTTTTTTACTTTAATGTTTATGTACAGATTTGGATTATTTTCGCTAACATTACTATCAGATTCATTTATTAATTCGCAAATATCAGTATCAGATAAATACTTTCTTTTCGTCATCACTGTCGCTACAAATAAAAGCCGACTGAATGAAATGAACAGCTGAGAGCATCTGCTACCAAAAGCCCTAACCCCCATAAAGGGCCTTAAATTACCCTTCGAACTTCTAAGAAGCAAGCAAGAAAGAAAAAAGTAATCTGAAAGCAAGTGCACGGTATAAATCATGTCATTACATTTAAAGAACCACGCCGCAATATGTGCTTTTAACAATAACCCCTTCCCCCTCTCCTCCTGATACCCAGAAGTGAAATCCAAGCCCATATAACCATGGTCAACATTCCAAATAACCTATCTATATAGATTTCGCGGTAATGTAACATAATCTAGTAATATTTAAAAAATCAAATAAAACGTTCTCTTAAAGCGTATCACTATTGATACGCTGGTCTACAGAAGGCATTCTGGAGCGTATCTATTGTGATACGCTGGACACAGGAGAGCCACCACGAGCATATCAAATGTGATACGCTGGTAATGAACGGTCTAGTGAATAGAATAACACAAATAATTTCTGATCTTTGGTGCCAATAACAAAATAACCGTCTCCATTTTGACCAGCATACAAATCCGATTGTTCTAAAATGTGTTCAATTATTTCGTCATTTAGGAGCAGCTCAGATAAAGATATGGGAGACTAATGGGTGTTCCAAAAAGATCGCTTAGCTTCATTCCATATTAATTTAAAAGTATTATTTTCGGGCAATTCCTTTCTTGGCTAGTTCCGAATTTTTTTTTGGGAATCTTTGCTTTTTTTTATTCGCTTTCTATTATGAGGAAAAATTTCATGCTCCTCTTCACTATCTGATTCACCAATAAGAATTATTCTTAAATATGAATTATTCCTATTTTTTGATTATTCCGTAGTTAACAGAACATCTATTTTGAAATTATTTTCATACACAAGGAATATTTAATAATTATTATTTATGAAAATAATTTCAAACATAATTTTTTAAGAAATAAATAATAATTCCTCTTGATTACGGCTTGAAAAGATCATAAACTGAGAAAAAAGACGCATTCGTATAGCGTAACAGGTAAGAAAAACCTGTACCCATTCGTGCCTTGCGTCCTGTATGTAGAACGCTTTTCACTAGAAAATATAACAGTGTTAAAAACAAATTTAATGATTTTGAAAGATACGCGTTTTAAAAATGAGGATTGACTATGATTATAGCATAAATATTTTTGGCAACATTTAAAAAACAATAAAATAATCTCACTTTTTGCGTGACTGCTATTTGGATCGAAAAAGAATAAAATTCAGTGATTTAGAACTAATTACGTAAGCGTCCTTTTAAAAGGAAGCTAGCACAAATGGGTTAACTATCTTCGTAAAGTACAAAGCATAGCCGCTGAACAAAGTCAACATAACAGATTTGGAAAATAAAGGCGAACTACCACAAAATTCATGAATTTCAACTCCTGCTGAATCCAAAGTCAATGTATGCCAAAGTTGAATCCAGTAAGCTATTATAAGACGAAGTGCAAGTTTTATATCAAAAAGTTAAAGTCTAAACATCCCTAAGAATTCCTTTCCTGTGGTATCTATCTCCGTATCTTCAGCCTTTGGTCCTAAGCCACTTATTATTAGTTATTGTCTAGATCGAGTGGCTAGTCCGACGATGGTTTCCCCATTTAACTTCCCACGAGAGCGTGGCACATATTTATCAACTCTGGGAATATGAAGTGCTGAGTTGACCCAAGATGAGTTATCTATGCCGAAACCGCAGAAAATCGCTCCTGAGTTGATAATGCCTGAAATCAGATTATCTTACCAATACACCAACCATTGCCTCTGCGAATACAGGGTGAACATAAATTACTGAGCATATTCAAGAGGTCTATAAAACAAAAACAAAGTAGTGAAATACCGCAGCAGTTCTTTAAATGAGAGGACGATTTAAATATTTTTTAGAAGGGTGGCGTTCCACGTTTGCGGGTGGAATCCATTGCAATGGAAACTAACAAATATTTGAGTGTCAAAATGGCTGATACTCAAAAACCGATGTGAATTCTGTGGTATTTCAAAAATAAATAAGCTATAATAGTTCGAAGACATTTCCTCTTAGAATATCAAAACAGCACGCTCTAAGTAAGGTTTCTAATAAGCATTGGTACTATCATTTTAAGGATTCAAGAAATTTACAACATCGGAAAGGTGGTGTTAGGCCATAGGTCTCCGTCAATGTTGTTGATCAAGTCAGGAAGCCTTTCACTAGAATCCTGACTAAATCACTATGTCTTGTGAATTGGCAACTGGGAATACCGCATCAAAGTCATTAAAGTTATGTATTAGCACTCGAACTTGCACACATACAAAGTGCATTTACAGCATAATCTACTAGTTAACAATTAACTAATATGTTTTTACTCTTCGTGAGTATTCATGATTAAATTGTCAGACAACTCTTTTATTGACAGTCATCTTCTCTGATGAACCAACGTTTAGTGTTTTGAATAATGTCAACTGTCATTATTTCGTGTGTGGCAGTCAGAAAATCCTCGAGTAGTACCACGAACGCGATAGTCTTGAGGTTAAAGTTTGATATGGATTGGCAGTGGATGAAGTGATAGGGCTTTTACTCTTCCATGAACCCACAGTAACCAGTTGCATGAATCTCAAGATGATACAGTGTCTCGCAGTATCACAGATGGAACATTGTCAGCCTCAAGATGTGGCTCCTCTACATTGAAGTATCATTGCTAAAGTATATCTGCAGGAAACATTTTTCAATGATAGATTGATCGCTGTAGCCCCATCCCTTCGTCAGCGCAATCAACCGACATTACATCCTAGATTCCCTTCTTTGGGGGTTTGTCAAAGAAACCGTGAAAGCAACAAATGTTTGCAATATTGATGACCTAAAGCAAAGAATCACTAAGTGTATTGGAGATATAACAGCTAATATGCTCCTATACACTAGGCATGAAGTTGAATACAGATTCGATATTCTACGTGCAACAAATGGAGATAATGTAGAATTTATTTAAAGAGTAACATAAAACTGTTTGCAATTTACTTATCCATAAAATATTAATATTAATGTAAATATTAATCGTGTAAGTACTTCACTTTGTTTTTGTTTTAAGGAGCTCTGAGATGCACTAAATAATTTACGACTTCCTACTAAAAGTATATATAAAACCTTTTTGCTTACCCTTTTTTGCTTTTGAACTGAATAAAACTATTCGAAATTAAGACACGAAGACATGCGTAAATCTCTTTCAATATCCTTTAAATCAACATGAAAAATAAACAATCACAAGGTATTTTTTCACACACAAAACGATACAGATTTTTTCGGTGTTAATTAGAAAATATTGTTTGAAGTTGTAAGCAATATATTTAAAAGTTATTCCAAAACTTTCCCCCTCGAAATTCTGGTAGATTTATCGCAAATTCTTCTCGAATTTCCAGGCTCTGAAAAATGATCCTAAACTCAAGGGAGAAATTTGCAAGATATTGGATTAAGGACTTCATCGTTATTTATTCTGCAAACGTTTTTAAATATGTCAGCTCGAGAGGAAAAACAACTTTATTCAAGGTGAATAGAATAAGTTAAATATAAATAAGGGATATCTACGATACAAGTTGAAATTACTACTATATATCTAACCCCTGAAAGGACAAATCAATTTTTTTGTTGAAATTTCATGCAATTAGTCACTTTCGAGTTATATTGGCAAGAATCAAATGAATGAAAAGTACCATGTTTATTTGCTCAATTCTGGCTTCATAAAAGACTGATTTAGTGATAGATCACTCGGTGAATAAGAAAACAATGTGCCAGTTTTTTTAAAATTCTCTATTTAAAATGTATAGTTTTTACAATAATACTTGACAAGACAAGTAGTATACAATGTAATATTGCATTTCTTGCAATAAGTTAAAGGTGAAATTTCGCAAGAAATGTACTGCCATGGTAGTTGGTCACCACGTTTTCAGGCAGAAACTGTTCCTTCTCGTCCATGCCTTATACCATCTGACAATTACTTTGGAAGTGTATGGAAAAATAAATTGTATCTCTTTTATAATGATTTGTCTTTGTACAAACTTGAGGTATTTTCCTTCAATCGAAAGTCTAAAATCTTACAATGTTATTGATTTCTTTCCGTTGATTCGTCCTTAAAACAGGAAAGCTTGTAATGGTCTTGTCGATAATCCTCGTAAATAGTATCAATACTATTTTATTCCAAAGAATCTCGCAATGCAATGTTTCTTTAACTTTTAGTCATGGTAATCCACTTCCCTATACATTAATTTAGATTATTAATCAATCGAGATTGTGGATCTAATATAAGTACTTTCCCCTACCATTTTATAGTGTAATTGTAACCAGTAACTCTATTTGGTCAAATGTTTTAGCCATTGCAACATAGGTATTGTCATTATACAAGTAAGCAACAAATAAAATTTCGTTTTTGATTATTTTAATATCCAATCTAAAGTCATGTGATCCGGAAGGCATTTTTTCTTAATCTTTTGTTGATCGAATTATAAAATGGAGCGTCCGATTTTCTCTAATTGTTCTTCATTCTCTATACTTTATTCTCTTCAACTTGAAAAAACAAGGTATGAATACTAAAAATCGTCAAAATATGCACAACAGATTTTCAGATTTACCACAATCATCAACAAAACTAGCCTGGAACTTAAAGGATTTGTTTTCAGGTTAATTTCTTTCCCATCATACAAGTGAGAAAGAAAGTATCCGTAACCACTCCTTGCACAATACTTGCACCCAAAGCGAATTAACTTAGATTTGATAAATTGCTTCCCAGAGTACAGATCATATCTTATAATTAATTCATTTTTTGATGAGTTTATTTGAAAACTTCAAAGTTGCTAAAGGTCTTTGCTAATTTTTTTTCAACAAAGGGTCTCAATTTGAAGGGTTTACCACTAGTGTTATCTCTTAGCTTTCAAGTTAATGACAAATGATTTTGAGTGCTATTCTTCTTAATAGGTACTAAAAAACATTTCAAATCATTTCTTTACCTTAAAATGTTATTCAATATTTATAGTTTTCAGGTACTGTTCAATGAATGAATCTAAGTAAAAATTTAAATTTCTGCAAAGAAAAGAAACAGTTCTCATTTTAATAACAGGGACACAAAAAGTAATATTATATGTAATTAAAATACTGATTTAAATATGCAGATTTAATATTTAAGATTGTATATCAATTATTAAAATACAATAAAGATTTAATGAAATATTTTGCCCCTTTAGCACCTATTCTGGACTATCAAAATATATTTTTAAAATAATGCATGTTTTCTTAGTGATTCAGAAATAAAGAGTAACCATAAAAGATCCTAACATTCACTGGCAAGTTAATCCTATATAAACAAAGCACCCACTCATGTCAGTAATCCCGACCCGTGGGAGTTTTGCAAGTTCCTTTTCGTGAGTATTATCCTGCATAAACACGTGACATTTATCTCTTATGTCCGTTTAAGCTCCTACCACTGCGGACATCCACCACAAAAACAGTGCTCTCTTTTCTCCATTCTATGTTATAATGCTCCCAGTAAATATATGACTGAAAAGATCTTTTATAGGCTACCTTATCTAAAATTATGATTACGGAGATCGAAAGCAGAGCATACAGAAATTTCGGTTGTTAATCATGTAAACGCTATGAGCATTAGCAGTAAATTATGACGCATAAAGAAGGGAAAAAATTCAGATTGTAATAATTCAGAAAAAAAGGGTTATAAATTTATTTTTTCAGTCACTTACAGTTCCCTCACCCATAGCTTATTTGGCGCCCTGCCAAGCTGTGTGAAAAACACGTGAGATGGAAGCAGCCGATAAATTATATTCAGTTTGTGTTCCAAATGCTCTCTTTAGCAGAAAATGACTTGGAAATGTCAGAAATCTTTTGAATTTTTTGAGGGTTTCCTAAAAATTTTCCGAAAAAAAATATGGTGATAAAAGAAGATCACTTGACGTTTTCACTTTATAAAAAGAAATCGAAAAGTAAAACAGCTAATTTTGTAAAAAAATTTAGCTTGAGGATTTACCTAGAAAGATAATTTATATGTATATTTTATATGCTTAGTATATACATTTCGTATATTATTTAGCTTCCTAAATTCAGTCAATTATAAGATTTATGGAGGAAAATAATATTTCAGGGTTTCAGTTTTTTCAATTTTATTTTCTGCATTCTAATAGAAAAACATTAAATCTTCCTTTAAATATTTATGCTAAATGAAATCAATTACAATTATATTCTTAATATACGATACGATTTGTTTTGATGTATTCTGAATAACTAAATATTTGGCTTAAACTATATATTACATACTTTAATAATATTTAAGAAATTAACCATTCACGATAACAGTTAAGCTTAAAAATTAACTGTACAAATTGAATTTTAACATCAACTTTAAAGTACATACAGTTTAAATTCAGTATTAGTGCGCAGATAAAATATTTAACAATTTATTAATTATAGTCTAACGTTTTGAAATTTACAGCAATTCTTAGGCGTGTGCATATGAGAGAGAAAACTAATTATTTTTAAAACGAAAAAACTGCATAATAATAGCTAAGGAAACATTTATATTATTACTTATATGTGGCTTACATCATTTCCTGTATATATATATATAGAGAGAGAGAGAGAGAGGATGGATTCTAATTTCCCTCATTCATATTTTTAATCCAATATAGAATTATTGTGGAAGGTTCTTTGCGTGATTTTGAAAAGTTCGTAAAATATAATTTTTATATGAAAAAAACCAAACTATCAAGAAAAGCAGAATCCTTCCTTCTTCAGGAAATTTTGAAATTTAGTGAGAAAATTTTAAATTGGGAAATGTGTGTATGTGTGTATCAGGGACTTTTTCACTTATCTTTAATTTGCTGTAAGAATAATTTTCGCGAATTACGTGATATTTAATTGAATGATTAGTTATTCATATAATTCTTTTATTTATGAATTTTAATATTAAAATTAATATGTGAAATAAAGCTAAGAATCTAACATTTCTTTATATATTTGCTTCTAAATCTGATGAAAAAATATGTTACAAAAACGAAACGAAAAAAAAAAAAAAAAAACGACTTATTCTGATATTTTGAAAAAAAACCGAGTAAATATCTCTGGGAAATGCTTAAGCGATGTCACACTTCCAAAAGTTATATATTGAGTAATTAAACTTGTCTTGCAAAAATTATGGTTAATGATATTTTCAAGAGGCAGTAATAAACAAGACGTTAAAAACGCCGTTAGTGAGATGTCATGAATTATATATGTACTTCAGTTTTCAGTAACTCAAGTAAAAAAAAAAATTATATCTTAACATCTTGTAAGTTTTGAAAAAAAATTCAGTATGTAGAGTATGCAATCCTTAATAAATAACCCATAAGTCTCATTGAATTATGAATAGAGTTCCTCTAAGACAGAAACACCTATTTATTTGTAAGCGTTTGAATAAAAATGTTTATTTGTTGCCAACTCTCTTTTTAAGCTTCAGTAAATCGATTCAAAATAGTACAGAAACGTTCTAAATATAAAATAATATATATATATATATATATATATATGTGTGTGTGATTTACAAGTAATAAAAATATTGGTAAGGATAAAAATATTAAGAGAGAATATAAATAAAGATACAGAATTCATACACACTTATAATTATTTGTAACAAAAATAATTTTATTAAGGAAAAAATATAATGAAGACATTGATGATATTGGTTCTTTTTTTAATTAATTTGGCTGTTAAATATATGTTAAATTTAATTTTGGCTGTTATATATCGATGTTTTTAAAGAACATAAATATAGTATTAGTAAAAAAGATTAAATATTTGAACGTTATGATAAACGAACTCTAAACTAAGAGAACTAAAGTATTTTACAAAAAACCTACAATATGAGTTCAATATTTGATGTATTGCTAAGATCTTGTTAATTATAGTCTTATTTGAGAAAAAAGGAAAAAAAAAAAAAAACCCTTCAGACTTCTATAAGTAGTAAATATATATAGTTAATAATAATTTTGATGAGAATGGTATTATTTTAAATAGTTATGAAAGTATTAATATTCTTAATGATAAAAAGATTTTCTCAATTCATAGTTATAATTTTTAAGTTAGGTTTCAATCAATAAATATAGAGGGTTTAATTAATGTTCTTTTGGTTAATATTAAAATATGAAAAATTTACAGTCCATATCTTCTGAAAAATTTAAATTTACTCTCAATCTTTTTTGAAAGAAAAATATTTTTATAATGATAAAAAATACAAATAAATTGAAGAAATTCCACAAGGAGGATCAGCTAGTAATATTTTGATAATATTTACTTACAATTTTATTAACAAATATGAAAAATACAATAGCAAATACTCTTGGTTTAAAATAAGTGAAATTAGGTATTTGAATGCTTTATAACAAATATTGTGTGTGTGTGTGTATAATATTAGACTTATGACATTAACCTGGATAATTTCAATAAAATTTGTTTGGAAGTAGAATTTCCTTTGAATTTTACTAAAGAATATTTCAAAATATAATATTTATATATGTAGTTCTGTTTGTAGTTTGATATTTTTTAAGAAATGTTTAATTTTTGCATTTGTATATTAACTTTTAAATTTTTTTCTTCTCCCTTTTGTATCTAAATTTCTTTTTTTTTCTTTCCCCCCATTTTACTACAATTGCTTAAATCTTTTAATTGTATTAATACTCCTTCCCTGTGATTGAGCGCAATGCTATTTTTCTGGTTAAAAAACGAATGGGAAAATTATTGCTATGCTGGTGTTAGATTTGTGTGTTGTTGTTGCAAGGCAATTGCAATTATTGCTCTTTTTTAATCTGACTGATTAATTTTTTGATTGTTCTTTTAAAGTTTGCATTAGTTAGTATTTGGGTATACCTCTTTGTCTCTCTGCATGTTATTTCTCACATGGTATCTTATATTGCAACGTGGTTTTTTTGCATTTTTTTTTTGTTTTAATTTATGAAATTCCCATAATTGTATATAACATTTTTATGTAGAGAATGTTGGGGCTGTAAAACATGTTTAATCTCTTAATCTGTGATAAGCCTAACTCAGAATTTATAAATGTTATATTTCATTTTCTTTTGAGTTTTTTTTCATTTATTTGTTTTCATTATTTTCATGCATTAACTTACACTTGTTTGCTATTTGAGGTTAATTTTTTGCCTATTTTTATCTGATATTTTTTTCTGATATATGTTCTCTTTTTTAATTGCTTTAAGGTGTAATTTTTTAGATCTCTACAAATAAAAAAAATTTCTTTTTTCTTTCAATTTTCCATAACCTAAAATTTTATTTATAAGTTTTCTCTGTAATTTTTTTTAAATTTGATTAAGGACACTTAGATGAGTAAATTGCGTGCGTGAAAGGCAATTTAAAAAGTGCTTTACACATACTGTGACAAGACAACCTAAAAAGGAGAAAGGATGCATTTCCTGACATTCCCTGAAAGTGAAAGTGAAATAGTACATTCATAATAGCTACAAGAAACCACTAAGATACCTTTACACCTAGTAGAAGTATCGACAAGTTTGAAGAGGGCCGTAGAGTTGAGTATTGATAAGAGTTTGGAAGTGACACAAGTGTAGTTTTAAGAGCTTAGAAAGCTTTCAAAATGACAGGTACAGCTGTAAGGAACGTTGGTGGTGGTCGGCCGGGGAAAGTAAATGCAAGTGATGACCCGCATATTGTTTTACAGGGACAAAATGACTGGAATCAATCATCGGGCAACATTTCATAGCAGCTGCGTACGCAACTCAGTTTTTAGTTACTATGCTTTCATCAACTTTTAAGTGCTACATTGTGAATCAGTAATGTTAATTTAAACTCAGCCAGTTGATAGTAATCGGAATTACGGTACTATCTGAAAAATTGCTCATGTTTTGCCCACTAGTATATATATATATATATATATATATATATATATATATATATATATATATATATATTATTTTCTCAGCAAAGATCACCCAACTTTTAAATTCTAATCCAGAGTATTTTCTTCTATAGCCATATTCTGAACTATCCTCTAAACGAACTCTTAAGGCAAAAGATAATGAATGAGCAAGAATTGAAATGACTGCTCCACTCAACCCAAAATTAAAATTAAATCAATCTAGTTTCAGTTATATATACATACATATACATATTCATGCATACTGATATATATATATATATATATATATATATATACATACATACATACAGAGAGAGATAAATCGCCATCTCGCTTTATATATGCAAATCTATAAAGTGGTAACATAAAGATTAAATGAGAAGTATAATTTCCATTAATTTATAATTTAATTATCCTTACATGTATATATATATGGGAATATCAAAAATTGTAATTATTACTGAAAAATAATAGATATATCTGGATATAAATTATTTTACATATTAATTGATAATTATATACATAATGTTATGCGTTACAACTTTTAATGTTGATTTGTTTGGTTTCAGGAAGGCTGCGCTTGAAGTAATCCACAGCATCATTTAAGTTTAATTATCACTAATAGTAATCAAGATAGAAGCTTACTTTTTACTTATTATTTTTATTTTTAAGACTTTCATACTTTGTCGCTATCCAGAATGAAACATTTTTCCAAGGGTAATTGACCTTTTGAAGGCAATTATTGCAGAACTCATCTAACTGAGGCCTATTTTCTCCATATTGTGGGTTACTTCAATATACGGTTTCCTGAAATCAAACAAATCAACATTAATTGTTGTAATTTACAATATTTTGTACAAAAGAATAAATAAAAACGCAGAATAAATTTTATCTAGATATCTTATTCTAAATATTATTCACCTCTATATAACTATTTTATTTCTAAATAGTAACTCTAAAGTGTAAAAAAGACTTTGCTATTTTGCTCATATGTAAACACTTCACGACTTCCTCTGTCTTAAATTAGACGCTCATAGAATGTTCACATGAAAAACGCCTTCTTCATTTTTGTATAAATATATCACTGAACAACTATAAAGAAGTAACAAAATATATCAAATTCGAATTCAGAATTTTTATAACCAGCTTTAGTATACTAGTTTTTTCTACATTTTAAAGATTGCGTGTGATGCACGAGGGTATACCGAAAAGTCTTAGTTATTATATACTATGAAAAATAACCGAGATATTTAGATACAATTTATTCTGCATATTAATTGATCAATTTGTACTTAATGTTGTAAATTACAGCTATTAGAGTGCAGATATTTTTGATTTTAGGAAGGCGTAGGTTGAAGTTGCTGGGTCAATGGATAAGATACGAAATCGAATTGCTGATTTCTACTTTGACGGCCTTCTAAATATCCAGAAACACTGGGAAAGTGTATAACAGATTAAACAGATGTGTAACAGATTTAACGATCATCAATCCTGCTATACGGTGTGTATGAATTTCGAAAATATATCTCTGAACTGCACACTAGTCTTATCGTGCCAAAGTTTGTGCGAATGCATCTTTCCCTCTATGTATTATATGGATACTCCTAAACCTTTAATTTTAAAAATATAGGTTAAAATAAATACGTTAAGTTATTACACTATATACGAAATAATTTTCGTTGTCAAATTATTTATATTAATTTCTATTATATAGTGATCCAAGCTTGATATTCCGATAAATTTTGAAGCGGGTGTAATCAACTAAAATATAAATTTGAAAAATGGGATGAGTTATAAAACACAAGATGTAACTATTAAATTACGAGACTGACGCTGTGAAACATTTTATTTTGATGCCAAACGTATTTACTTATTATCACCTTCAATATAACACATGGATCAATAAGTTCCGAGACTAACCCAGAGATGGCGCTCGTAGTAAACCAGTAACCAGGTCTTTCTAGAGTACTAACCTTTGCTTGAAACGTGTCAAAATTTTAAGTCGATCGGACCAGAAACAGCTGAGTTATCGAGGTTGGAGTAAAGTCGTTTTGTAGTTTGTTTAAAAAATGGAAAAAACCGAGTTTCGTGTTCTGATAAAACACTGTTTTTTAATGGGTAAAAACACCGTGCAAGCGAAACAATGGATTGAAAAATGGTACCCGGACTCTTGTCCATCAAAAGCAACGATTTGTCGGTGGTTTGCCGAGTTTAAACGTGGTCGTACCGACACAAATGACGCGGAACGCTCGGGTAGACCTGTGGAAGCCGTTACACCGGAAAATGTGAGTGAAGTGACAAAAATTATAATGAAAGATCGTAAAGTGAAGCTCCGTGAGATTGCTGAGATGACACAGATATCATATGGAAGTGTATTTACTGAAAAAGGTTTTTTGAAGTGAAGTGAAAAAGGTTTTTTCCAAGTGGGTGCCGCGATTGCTTTCGATGGAACAAAAACAGCAACGAGTCGATGATTCAGAAAGCTGTTTATCGCTATTTACTCGCAACAAAAAAGATTTCTTGCGTCGTTACGTGACCATGGACGAAACATGGATACATCACTACACTCCAGAGTCGAAGCGGCAGTCATCTGAGTGGCGCACAGCTGGCGAAAGCCGTCCGAAAACGCAGCAGTCAGCTGGCAAAGTCATGGCGTCAGTTTTTTGGGATACGCATGGCGTGATTTTCATTGACTACCTCGAAAAAGGTAAATCGATCAACAGTGATAATTATATTGACTTGCTGGTGCGTTTGAAGGAGGAAATCGCAAAAAAACGACCGCACATGCAGAGAAAAAAAATCCTTTTTCACCAAGACAATGCACCCTGCCACAAGTCGATGAAAACAATGGCAAAATTGAACGAATTGGGCTTTGATCTGCTTCCCCACCCCCCATACTCGCCAGATTTAGCACCCAGTGACTACTGGCTCTTTGCTGATCTTAAACAAATGCTCCAGGGAAAAAGATTTGGCTCAAATGAGGAGGTCATCGCTGAAACTGAAGTTTATTTTGAAGCGAAAGATAATTTTTTTTATAAACATGGTATTGAAAAATTGGAAAAGCGTTAAAACGATTGTATCACCCTAAAAGGTGATTATGTTTATGAATAAAAAAAAATTTTGCAAAAAAAATCTTGTTTTCAATGTTAGTCTCGGGACTTATTGATCCATGTGTTACATCCCTTCTCTATTCCTTCAATGCTCTATGCGAATCTTCCATTGTTCGAAACAGTGCTGGAAGTCTTCCGTCAGTTCATTCAGAACGCATGCCGTTTCCTCTTTCACAGCTTAAACAACTCAATTTTTTTTCCTTTTAAATGAGATTTCACCTTAGGAAACACGTAGAAGTCGCATGGCTCAAGATCTGAATCTGGCGGATTATCTTACACTGGGTTTATGTGCTTGGCTAGAAATCTCTTAACAAACAATGTGGAATGAACCGGTGCATTGTCTTGGTGGAAAAAACTGCTGTTCGGATTCCTTATCAATTCCTACAGTCTTAACAATCGAACGAATGCTTAACCGAAGGTCAGATTAAAAAGATTCCCGATTATTTTATATTGTCATCCGTTTTAAACAAGGAAAGGCATCACGAACGTGAACCATTTTCAATGTCTTCCTGGACATCTTGAAAACTCTTAAAACTCCCAAAAGCACTTGCATGCGATAAAAATTCATTGCCATAAACTTTATTCAATAAATTATAAAGTTCAGTAGCGATGTTTTCATATTTCAAGTGAAATTTCACAACAATTCGTTGTTCACATCATTATTCTGGCGAAACAAAGAAAATAACTCGATGCGAGCGAAGACTATGGGTATACGTATTTGTTTAGAGAAACGAGAGGCACTGAATTCGAAAGAGAAGGCTTCACGCTAAACAGCTGTTGGTTGTTGGCGTTTGGCGCATGCATACTTCTTCTGTACCAGCATCAGTCTCGTTATTTAATAGCCACACCTCGTACTTACATTTTCTTTCTCTTAGAGTATTTATTTTTTTATTTATTTGAATAAAAATAAGTATAAATATCAAAGTTTAGAACTTATTTTAGCTAGACCTCGTAAATCTGGAATGTATTATTGCAATAGGAAAACTTGCAACTTTATTCGTTTTTAATGATAATTCAAATGAGACGATATAATTGCATCTTGAAACTGTAAAAGTTTTAACGAAAGAATCTAGTATATATTACAACATTCCAAAGATTTATGAAGTAAATTGGATAAATGTGTGCTCTCCTTTAAATATACATGAAGTTGAAACCACCTCAAACCTTCGAAACCACTTAATATTGTTCTGTGCAAAGTTTTTCAAAAAACAGATGTAACCACCAAAGGTGCTAACATTTTTAAAAGAATCATCAATAAATTTAATTAAATATTCGAATTAAATAATGAATAAAATAATGAAGGTGACGAAGATATTCTTTTCAGATATTAAAATTAAAGCAAATAATAAATTTTATTCAAATGATTATTATTTTAAAATAAATATTATAATAGTTAATCAATGTTGAAATCATTTGACCCCAAAGCATTCCAAGAAGGAAACCAAACTAAAGAGACGTAGTTTGAAATTCTTGATGAAAACAAAATGTGGCTACCTCACAGTTCTGTCTTAAAATTCTGAATAATGTTATTCATTTTCAGTCATATATTGATTCCTGTTTGTATATGATTTAATGTTATACATAAATCGATAAGTAAATGAAATACTTAATTTTTATATTTGTTTCACTTCAATCCAATAAAAAATATTAAGAGAAATTTATCGACATATTTTAGAAAATTTAGTTCTTTAGTGGTGAAAGCAGTTATCAGACACATATTTCAAACATTTTATTTCAATCGAATAAAAAAATTCAGAAGAAATTTAATATAAAATATTTTTGAAAATTAAGTTCATTACTGGTGAAAGCAGACATAAAATATACACAAAAACAAGATAAATTTTTGAAAAGTGATTAGCTACGACATGTGTGGGTTAACTAAAACAATATCCCTTTGGAGGCTTGTTAATAACAAGGTAAAACAAGTAACTAAACGTATAAAAATAATACTGATCAAGATTTCTTTGGAAACTATGTTCGATTGAATTATTAGTCTATAATATTTAAACTAAAATTTGCAAATGGTTCACATAAGCTTGTGTAATTAAATTTTATATTAAGCTACATTTTTTAAGTTTCATTAAGTCATATTAAAGTTCACTATTAATAGATTTATTACGCATTCGAATTCCTGTTAAATATGAGCAAAAAGTAACTTTTTTATTACATCCTGTAAGGAGTGCCAGAATCAATTTCTAGCATAACGGATATAATCAAATAGATTCGCATCGAAGCATTTTGAAAGTTTTCTGAAGTAAAACTAAAATATCTGTTTTATGTCTCTGAAGATTTTCATGCATCTATCTGCGAGAAAAATGTTGTTATACTTTCGTTGATAGTCGCAGCATTTTATTCATTTCCTCTCTCAAATGGGAAAATGTCTCGAAAAACTATCCGTTAACTTATAGTACGTGTCATAAAATCCAGCTTATAACTAAAAGGCGAAATCAATAGGACGATAAAAAAGGGAAACAGGCCGTGAATATTTTCTGAAGAGTCTGAATATATATAGAAATAAAACAAAATAGATAACAGTCGTTTGGTATTACGGAAAGTTATGTCTTACCTTTGAAGAACATTAATATTTTTGATACAGATTCTTTTTGATCGCATGTTATGAAACAGTGTATTGTTTTATACGCTTACGATTTCTTCCATACAGCCATTTCCGCAAATACGTCGTTGCTAAAAGGAATATTAAAATCCTTTAATAATAATTGTTTTATAGAAAACGGTGATATTTAGTTCTATATTTTAAACAATATATTTATAAAATACTTTTTAACATTTCAAAGAAAAAGTTCTTATTCTTTTAATAGCATAGGGAAAAAAATCATAATTTGTTACTTAATATTGGATTTTATTTATCAAACTTCGTAGGTAATGGATATTTCCACTAAAAAAACATCAGTTGCTTCCAACATAACGCTTTTTGAAGTTGTTTATCTTTTTTTTTTTTTTCATTTTACATTTTTTTGATAATATTTTGGTTATAAAGGTGGTTAAAAATATCAATGTAGCTTAAGTTTTGTTTTGTACAGAAAAAAAAAATATTTCGAAAGCTATGTAATATGAATTTAAGGAAAAAAATAACTGAAATTTGAACTTTGAAATTAACATGCGTTACGAAAAAGACTCAGCCTATAAATGTTGTTAAATAATTTTTTTTGGAATATCGGTACATCCTTCACTTGAAAAGAAGTTTGATGATTTAAAGAAAAAACTTAATTCTAAAAACAAGAAAAAAAACCAAAGATAATCAGACAGTAATTGGGGCATTTTTATAACATCAAATATCTTTCTACTTTTTCCCCTCGAATTTTTTTGTAAGATCTTTATAGGTAATGGAAAAATCCTTCAAAAATTTTTTAAAAATAATCTAACCTCGTATCATTATTTATTTTTTTTCGAATTTACACATTTGCTATTGAAAAGCTGCCATGATTGGGCATACTTAGATTTGTGCACAATATTAATTCTCGGACTTATTTTTTAACAATTTTACCTAAATAAGAAAAATTATTTCTTAAACAATCTTTCTTGTAACATAAATCACTTCACGACAATCTGATAAAACTGTAGACTGGTCATGTAGTGGTTCTGGTGCTTGATAATTCTGTAGGGGTTGTAAGTCCGCATTTTAATGTTGTGTGGAAAAATGGAAAGGAAGTGTCATTTCAGGTATTTTCCTCGTCACTTGACTGATGATATAAATTGTGAGATCCGTCGCCGATAACGGTGTGATTATAAATTTTTTGCAGTATTCAGTTCGAAAGATGGTATGTTTTCCATGACGGGTCCACAAATACGAATTAGATTTAGTAAGAGTTTCCAAATATAAGCAGACGTCCGGATGTTTGTTTTCTTTAAAAAATCATAGGAAAACTAAATAATTTGTTAAAAGTTATATAAGAGTATATAAATTCTTCAATGAAAAATATAGTGAAAGTGAAGCATTGAGAAATGGGATTCATATTTTTAATGCACTGAAAAATGAAATTTTGAAGCACGTATTTTCGGGAAATCTTTGAACATGAAGATTAGTTTTTTTTTTTTTTTTTTTTTTTTTGTATTAGATGGAACTCAGACTCGAGACTATCAAAGTCAGACCACCAAAGAGACTTACATCATTTTCGTTGGATGGAAAATCTTTTTACTCCTTAAAATATATTGATATAAAATTAATTAAATTGCGTTAGTGTTAATTGCAACGAATTTTAAAAAAATTATTTTTAATGCTTCAATATTTTACATAAATTACGCTTATACTCAATTATAATAAGTATAATTACATACATTTAGACACTCTAAAATAATTTTCTCTAAAGAATATACACAAAAAATATATGATTATATATTAGGTAAGTATTACGATTTGTTTTGATTTCGATATTCATTAGTAATATAATAATTGCTATACTATTTTTCGATAAAGTCATATTTCTCCTATTAAGATTATGTATGGAATGATCTGAAACTACACAGTAAATTTAATGTATCATAAATTTTACTGATAGTTGTGCTCGATTCATTAGTTGAAATGAAAACAAACATTCAAAGAAAAAATACAGGTTACTTCTTCCACTTCGTTAGATTTGTTATTTGAATTTGATGTAAACTGCTTTTCGGAACGAAATAAAAGGCTATTGAGAATCAAAATGAATTTTCTTTCCAAAATCTCTTGCACGTTTCGCTTTTAATTTAAGAATAAGGGCATCACGTGAACTTTAATTTGCTTGTAAGCATTTGTAGACCTGAAGTATAAGATTTTTAAATCAAAACGATTTTTGGTCGCTTTGGTTTCATTGTTGTTCAACAATGAACAATATTTCCCACTCTCCCTCTCTCTCTCTCTCTCTCTCTCACACACACACACACACAAACACACACACACATATATATATATTGTACTGTATTGAAGACTATTAATAAAAGTGACTTGTTTTCAGGACATCACATTTATTTGCGCACATCTTTTCAAGCATAAATTCAAGACACAATTTTACACAAGCACCACTTTTTCAACGTTCGTCTTTACCTCTTGGAACCAAACTCAATACTCAATTTCATATCCGTTGCTAGTAAATTATCTAAATTCAAAACTATGATCTGGTGTTGCCAAAAAAAATATCTTGATAAAAATATTGAAAAAGATATTACTTTAAGTTTAAATCGTCTGCTTTTAAAAGTAGAATAGGTAATGTCTTAAATAAAGTATCACATTAGATTAAATCGTCTGCCATTAAAACTCGAACAGATAAATCTTAAAAAAAGTATCACAATCATTTGTTTTTAAAAATTGAATAGTTCACAATATACATACATACAGACCACAGGGAGTAATGCTTTTGGGGAGTGATTATACAATATACCTGATTACCGTTGCAGTAAGGTGCATTAGGAGAACCTTCCAACGGTGGCCAATCCTTTTGTTAAAGTCCATCCCAGTCTTCTATTTCAACAAGACTACGTTTGTGTCCATACCTCTACCACCTCAGAAGCAAGCCTCGCAACCATAGATATTATTGATTGGCTTGCAGCATTTGTCGGCCATAAGAAACTTATGGGACGCTATCCGCCAATTAAATAAGACTTCACCAATGCATCAAAATTTGCATATGCATGTAATGAATTAAACCAAGACATCCATTTAAAGCGTCTATGACTCCATGCCACAATGTTTAGTAGAATGTATTAGAAATATTCTGTCTCACAGCAACCTATTGTGAGTTGCAACGATTAAGTATTTTGACTAATAAATTTTGTCACATTTACGCTCAGTTTTTGATGATTTCTTGTTGTGAGTTCATACTAAATTTCAGATAATCTTTCAATGTGACTAATTCTTTCCGTGTGCTTTCAATGTGACTAATTCTCCCTTTTGACGATGAGTGCATAAAGCATTATATTTATGCTTTATAGTCGAATATACACCACTGGACAATAAAATTGCTATAACAAGAAAGGGATACGTTACACATTAGAAAATTACACGACAGGAAGAGGAGGTTATGATAATTAAATGATTTGATTTTCAACGCACTAAAGCAAATCAGTTTCCTGTAGTGACACTTAAAATGTGTTTTAATGAAAAAATTGTAAACCAGGATTCTTATTCCCAAATTGCATTTGAACTTTGTGGCCTCGTGAAAAGTTGTTGTGATACCTCGTGTAGGATGGAGAAATACTTACAATGTTTCTGACTTTGATATAGGTCGAATTCTTGCCTATCGGGATTGAGGTTTATCATATCGCAGTATTTCTGCTCGCTTCAGTTGAGATCATATGACTGTCTGCAAAATAAGGATTCGATTTGTTCGGGATCATACAGAAGCCGTGCTGGATCTCAAAGGATCACTATCACTAACAGCCAAGAAGACAGACGTGTTACCCGCATGACTTTAATAGATAGTCACGTCACGAGTCCGGAGACGTGTATAAGAAATAGGATCGTTTGTTAAACAACAAGTGTCTGCCCAAACAGTTCGTCGAATTTGCAGAAGCATGGACTGTCAGCTCGGAGACCAGGTCTTCTACTACTTTTGAAGCTACCTTACAGATAGAAGCGCATTGTCACCATTCTTCAATGGTGTGATCAATGACAAATCTGGACACAGCAATGACAGGGTGTTGTCTTTTTACGTCAGATGAATCCAAGTTCTATTTGTATCATCATGATGGTCGTTTCCGCGCCTCGTGACATCGTGGAGAATGCAAATTGCCAACGTGTCTCATTGTTATACTGGCTCATCACCTGGAATGGCCATTGTATACACGTCTAGGTCACTTCTTGTTTGCGTTGACGACACTTCGAACAATGGCTGTTAAAATTAGGGTATGTTAAGACATGTGGCTCTGTTCTTTCTTGGAGCAGTGTGAAATGCTACTTTCATGTACGACAGTATTTTGCTATTATTTTACGGACCTTCTTTAGTAAAGAAAATAGTCGGCTGCTGCCCTGGCAACCATATTTACCACATATCTCTCAAAAAGAAAACATCTGGTAAATGGTAGATTGTCACCATACTCTAATCACTACAAAAGATTAACTGTGGCATCATGTTGAATATGCAGGGGCATCTGTACCTGTACATGCCATCTAGTCTCTGTTCGACT
>BMAW01052616.1:20890-33363 GCA_019974015.1 Nephila pilipes | reverse complement strand
TATATATATATATATATATATATATATGTGTGAGTGTGTGTGTGTGTATATATTTATATATATATATATACACAAAAATGACTAAAATTGTTCTGTACAGTTAAATGCGTATGAGAAGAGCTTAACCGAAATTTGGGGACAAATTCTTAAAATTCGTATACTACAGAATATTTCTAACAGAATTTAAAGAAAATTGTTATTTCGGCTATATTGAAGATGTCGCAATCATGAGGAAACAAAATAGATAATGATGAAAATCTTTAATACGTATTTAGCCATATTAATTGTTACTCCGTTTTACTTTGTGAATTTATTCAATTCGAACGATTAGAAATCCTTTTAATTTCGTGTATCTAAGCTAATAATGGAGATTTGTTGAATACATATTTACGTTGCACTCAGAAATAACATTAGGGATAATTACGACCAACTGGTAATTTTCAGCTACGTTCATGAGACGAGGTTATATTTGAACTGGCACCTTACTCTCCGCACTTCCCCATCAGACCAACATGAGGACTTAGAGAACCCAACAGTTTCAATATGCATCAGCCTCATAACATGACGAGTGCTTAGTGGCATCAGGACTCGAGCTCACGACTCGAATGAAACTATACTGGCCATAAACTCGCAACCATAACTATTCGGCTACCAGAGAAATGCGAGGATATGAAGGATGTTTCATATTTTGTTAACAGTACTTGAATATTGTAATTATTAAACAAATAAATGATAATTGTGTAGCATTTAAATCAATTTTTCTAGAGCGTATATTTTTATTAATTTTTTTTCTTTCTTTTAGTTCTTTAATTATCATATATAAATCAACATATATTAATCCTAAAATATAATTTTTTTAGTTATAGAAATCTGTGGACTTTTTATTTCCCACGCAGGGATTAACTTCATGCGTGTAACTACAAATCCGGATTTAAAATTGCAGTATCACACTGTTACGGAGTTGGCCGATCGTAATAGTGGCATTTTTTTTTATAGTTGGTATCATTGAGTGACCTTTTCAAATTCAAAGAATCATTATGCATAAAAACACACCTCACACGCAAAGCAATGAAACAGAAATATACAGTTAATTCTTGACTTTATTTTTAGAATATAATTACGTTTTTTCTTTTTATCATTTCAGCGTGGAGTCAGGTCTTAATTAAAGAACAGGAATTTAAATTAATACATTATGAATTCATAACTTACATCATTCGATAAAGGGGGGAGAGTGGCAAGTCACCTCACTTGTGTAAAACAGCAGAGCAACTGACTTCTTTTGCCAAAATAACCCTGCGTTATCGCTAACACAAGGCAGCTCCGCATTTCAATCCCAAGGTAGGTTTGCCACATTTGGCGCAAAGTGCCTAAAGTGTAAAGTCTTCCCAAAAATTATCCTTTTTTTTTGTTACCTTGTAACACACACTATATTAGATTGTGGAGAAAATAGTTTAAGAAGAAACCAGCCCTGAACTGCCTTTTAATTTATTATGAAAAGAAGCGTTTTTGACTTGTCCTCTTATATACAAAAGGGATGGGATAAATCAACATAAACAAAACACAACCATATGCTTGTCGTTTATTGAACGTTTTTCGGGTGCATATTCTTAACCAATAAAACGACCATTATCTACGAAACTAGGTCCGATAACGGAGCTGATATCTTTGTTGGTATCTCAATCTTCAAACCTAAGCTTCGTGAGCTTTTTCGGTTGATCTATTAGCTGTGGTAGTCTAATAGTCATTGGTTGAAAGCGCGCGGCCGGCGTTATTTCGTAAAGTCATGGGTTCGAGATTTCATGGCACTAAAATTCTGAAGTGTAGAGTTACTAAAGAACATTAAATGTATCGACACTTCAAGTCCTAACATTGGTGTGGTGTGGAAGTTCGGCGAATGTGATGCCAACTCAGATGAAATCCTCTAGTCTTGACTGAGACTCAAAATTAATATGTCTGCCGCCAATAGGGTTGGTTGGTTTCATTAACGTCGCACTAGAAGCAACACGAAGGCTATTGGAGACGAATCTCATAACTCTGAGGTCAAGTGCGAGGATGAAACCTGAGTTGGCACCTCTCTGCCTAACCTCCACTCAACGCCAATGACAGGACTTTGAGTCAATGAATACTAAGGCTCCTATATACCAATAGTTTTGTTATCAAAAAGCTGTTTTTCAATTCTAGTTAATTAACTTCAAAAGATAGCATTTTCAACGCTAACTATCGAAGTTTATTTAAGAGTACTGATTTGATTTTCTTTAACCTTGTGAGATGTTAACGAAATTCTCAACTAATGATTGTAGTGTGAAATTCTAATTTTATTTTATAATGTTTTGGCTTTTACCTAGCATTTCGAACAGGGTCTCAAAGTCATTAAATTATGTAAAATATGATGAATGTGTTACGTAATCTTGTGTTGAACGCATCATTTTAATAATGATTCTAAACCGCTGGGAGCCTCATCAATAATTTGTAATGTCCTGGGACACTATTAGCTTCTCTGTTTGTCTATTTCCTATAATGAAATGAGTTGACTCAAATCTGTAAAACATAAAAGTATTTGTGATCTGATTGGACATAATCGGAAACTAAGCCAAGTACCACATGAGTTTCACACAAATTTAGTCACGATAGGCAAGAGGTAATGTTCGTAACCGTCTTGTGGCCTGCTGTAGCTAAGTGGTCCTAGTTTTGGAGTCGTTGTGGTCATTTCTTTCGTCGAGTCGTGGGTTCATGTCCATGTGCCACTAAAAAACCGACGTTTATTGGGGTTGATGTACATCACAAGTCCTCCCAATGGCGTGGTGTAAAAGTTTGGAGAGGGAGGTGCCAACTCAGGTATCTTCCTCGTCACTTGACCGTGGCTCAAAACTACCGCGTCCAGCGTCAATAATCCTCATGTGTTTTAGTGCGGCGTTGATAAGAAATCACTCACTCATAAGTGACCTGATGCGCAATTGGATCAAAGCCACGTATTTCAAGTACAGTAGCGGAATTTGGTACTGATTCCATCAAAGTCCTTTCACGAACCCGAGGTACCCTAGTGATCTTTCTTTCCCATGGGGTTTACTGTCTTTGGTAAACACGGGGGACGCACTCCCGGGACACCCTAGCGATCCTTCTCTATTTTCGACCCTCCTTCTTGTCAACCACTTATCTATTTTTCAACTTCACGTCTAGACCACAGTTTAATCTTGTTTGGCGCAGCATAGCCATATCTGGCTCTTGCGCCAATAAACTTTACATTCACTCACTCACTCACTCACCCATCAAAGTCCTTCACATAAATTAAGATGAAGAGATATTTATTTACTAGGAATTATTAAGAGACAAGAAGAATGAAGAATACAATTAATTTTCATGCTTATTATTTCAACGGCGCTTAAAATCACATAGGATGCTATAACCAAGTTTTCATTGTTGAAGGCTGGATACCAACTTTGTTTCTTTAGATTCGAGGGTTCCTGCCCTGAACGCGATAGAGATCTATACTTTATTGGGACTGATGCACTTTAAATCTGATAGGACTTAAACTCCACACAGTGGTGTAGTCTGTAAGTTTGGGAATTCGGAGGGAATCTCAGATGTCGTCATCGTCCTTTGACCGTGGATCAAAAGTAAGTGAGAGAGTGAGATTTAGAATTCAAGGCGCAAACACCAAGCCTGTCGTAACCGCGGTAGCCTCGTGGTAATAGTAGTGGACTCACGGCAGCGGTTTTCATCGATCGTGTGTTCAATCCTTGATGCCACTAAAGACCCGTCCCGTAGCAGGAGCTGATGTACGTGACATCTTTCGTGGCTCAAAGTCATCCTGATGACGTGGCGTGGAAGTTAGAAGAAGGATGCCAGCTAAGTGTCGTCCTCCTCACTTGACCGAGATTCAAAATGACGAGGTCGATCGCCAACAGCTCGTGTTGTTGCCTGTGCGACGATAATATAACCAAACCAAGTGTAACCTATCTCTGCGTCAAATACTTGTAATCTAAGTAGGTCGACAGAAAGGGTTGTCGAAAATAAAGATCGCTAGGGTATCTCGGAGTTACGATTCTCGTACTTACCTAAAGATGGTAAGTCCCTGATAAGGACGCGGTGGTTCGATGAAACGTCATTAATCGCAAATAGCCTTTATACCTTCTGCAGAAATTTATTCAGATCAATGCAATAATATAAATACTATTTCTTTGTAAATGTTTTGTATATATTTTGCATCTTTGAACAAGAGAACAGTTATTTAATCATATTTCTGTCACGGTCTCTTTGTATGCAATTTATACATAAATCCAAGTATTCGATTAGTATCTCTGTACTCTATTAAATGTTATTTTGCT
Organism: Nephila pilipes; assembly: GCA_019974015.1. Classification (NCBI taxonomy): domain Eukaryota; kingdom Metazoa; phylum Arthropoda; class Arachnida; order Araneae; family Nephilidae; genus Nephila; species Nephila pilipes. The sequence goes on along the minus strand of BMAW01052616.1, from coordinate 29,038 downwards.
TTACGTGTAAGAAGATACTTTTTAATAATTATCAAAATGAATCGTATCTTTCCTTTCGTAAGTATACTATGGAATTTTTAGCAATAATAACTTAAATGCAAATATGACTTTGTTCTATTTTGACTACAAGGGAAATTCTGTTGACCATACGAAAAATATACATGTTTGATAGTTTATAAATTGGCCCTCTTAATCTAAATGCTTGTGTTAGCGTAGTGCTATATAAAGAAATTGCGATATAACCTTTTTCTTTTTTAAAAAGCAATAAGTTATCCTAATTACTTTCTCTAAGAAGTTTCAACACTTCAAACTATATTAATCTTCAATATGAAAATATAGACTTTTATTTAAAAAGAAGTTAATAATCTAGTAATAGTATTATAAAATATTTTTATAACTTGAGCATCGTAGTCTGACTCAGTTGAACATTATTTGAAATATAATTAATGTATTTGGATCAATTGTAATGAATTATTTTGGTATAGAAATTTTGTTTGTATTTTATCATTGAAAAGTACTGATTACATTAATTGATTGGTATTAGAACATCAAAGGCTATTATCCCGTTTCACATATTCTTTTAATTCAATAAATATAAATCTTTCATCTTCTGCAAGAATGCTATGAGATTTGTGTGTGTTTATTAGCTACTGCTCTCTCCGAAAATTCTTTAAAATTAATTTTGTGTTGTGGGTCTATCTTGGGGTATATTCGAGAAAAGTTTTCTATGGGACGTGTATTTATTGAAAGTCAAAAGAATATGTTCCAAATCATTGACACGGTTACGGGTACTACATTGTGCAATATCCTTTTGAATTGAATTTGTGCAAAAGCCGTGTTGCCATGATCATTTTGCTGATGATTTGAGTGTTTAGTATTTCCTCTCTTCTATTTTTTGACCATTTGGATATTATGTCTATGGGGGGGGCCGGCGATGTTTTCTAAGATTTCGAAATATTCGCTTGAATGAAAATTTCATTAGTTCTATTCATTCTATTGTGGAAAATATCATTATTGATGTCTTTTGGAGCAATTCATTCAACGTTTTGAATCTAACTACGTTTGATGATATCGCAGAAATAGGCTGGAGATTTCAATAAATATTTCAATCAACAGGGAAAATATTTTCTTGTTCAAATAATTTTAATATATTTTAAGCTAGAAGTATTAAAAATTATTCATCTGTTATAAGATATAATGAATATCTTGTAACTTTTCCTCGTGGCCACGGTAGCCTAGTTGTCATAGTCGTGGACTAGCAGCCTGCGTTGCTTTCGAATCACGAGATGTCGTCCTCGTGGGCTCGAAACCTGATGCCATTAAAGACCCTCCATGTAGCTCAGATGATGTACGTTAAATATGGTCGTGGTCCCAAATCCTCCAGTTGGTGTGGGACTTCGACCAGGGGAGGAGAAGGAGGTGCCTGATTTGGTGTTGTCCTCGTCACTTGACCAAGGTTCAAAATTACATCGCCAATAGCCCTTCTGTTGCTTCTTGTACGACATTAATGAAACCAATATACCCTAGTCGGTAAATAGGTTTGGTATGGTTGATTGGAGAAGGAGATGCCAGCTCAGACATCCTCGCTACTTGATGGAGGTTCGAAATTACGAGGGGGGCAGCGGTAGCCTAGTGGTCAAGGTCGTGGACTAGCGGCCGGCGGTTTTCGCTCAGTCGCGGGTTCGATCCTTGGCCTCCAAAGACCCGCCGTGTAGCCGGGGCTGATGCACGTTAAATCTGTTCGGGGTCCAAAGTCCTCCCGTTGGCGTGGTGTGGATGTTAGGAGAGGGGGGTGCCAGCTCAGGTGTCGTCCTCGTCACTTGACCGTGGTTCAAAATTACGAGGTCCGTCGCCAATAGCCCTCGTGTTGCTTCTAGTGCGACGTTAATAAAAACTAAACTAAACTTAACTCGAAATTACGAGGTTCATCTCCAATAATCCACTTTTGCTTCCTAATGTGGCGTTAATAAACAATCATAATCTCACCACCTTACTTAGGGTAGTAAATATCAGTAGGTAATTCTAGACTAATTTATAGTACGATTTTGTTACTTTTATCATTGAATCCTCTTTGCGAAATATTGAAATCAATCCAATAGTTCTTAGGATATACATTGCTATAATAAGTAAAATAAGTTGTTTGCCATTTTCTGAAACCTGCTATCTAAGTTTCTATTTTGTTTTCCTAGGTAGGTAGATTGAAGGTAGTTTTCCCCCCACATGTATAACGTAGATGAAACGCATATCAATGGAATTTTGATAAACAAAGTGTTTCGAAAATCATAAGCAAAAATTTAAGGGGCGATAAAAAAAACCCATCTACATAAGCAATTATTACCATACAAAGCACAGGTGGGGAGCAAGAGTTGAATGGAAAGCATGAAGTGAGAGTTTTCTTACACTTCATCATTTATACCGTGGATTTCAAGAAGCATTGTGACATAAAAATAATCAGAAAAAGACCATGCCTCCTTAAATCCTCGATAGAAATGACTGTGCATTGTAAATTGTTTGTTCAGATGTTTTCCTCACCCTTAAATTTTTGTCCGTGAGTTTCCTAACACCCTGTATTCTAGATTTGAAATTTGAAGCTCTATGAAAGTGTTTTTCGATTGTGACAAAATATATAGACTGACTGAATGAATAAATAAAAAAGCTGATATTATTTAAGAACTTAGAATGAGATTTATTTCCGATTTCGTGGTGGCCGCAGTAGCTTAGTGGTCATGGCTTCACATTCGTGGCCGGCAGCTTTCGTTCAGTCGCGGAATCGATCCTTGGACATTAAAGACGCGCCGTGTAGTCGGGGTAGTTGCACGTTAATTCTGTCCGGGCCCAAAGTCCTCCCGTTAGTGTAGTGTGGAAGTTAGGAGAGGGAGTGCCAACTCGGGTGTCGTCCTCGTCACTTGGCCGAGGTTCAAAATTTCAAAGTCCATCGCCAATAGCCTTCGTGTTGCTTCTAGTGCGACGTTAATAAGAACTAAGATGAAACTAAGAAAAATCCATATTAAGATTTTCTGCTGATGTGTATCATTTTAATTCCTTTTTTCTCATTTTGCGGTTAACCAGAGGAATCGTGAAATCTTCAAACACATAACAAATTACACTTGGGGAATCCACTAATTGGAGAAGGATTTATTGATATTTGTTTTACACATAAATATCTTTTCTTTCTTTTTTTTTTTTTTTTTTTAAAAAAGTGCTCCTAAGATTTTTTTACTCTTTTGCAGTCTTCTACAATTATCTTTCCGAATTTGAACCTTTCGTAGAAGTTTTAAATTTCTTTTATGAAAAAATCACTGGTAGAATTATCAACTAATGTTTGGAGCAGAATAGCCATATTTGGCTCTTGCTCCATAAACCTACATTCACTCACTCGCTTTCACAGAAATGTCCAATACCATCGACCGTTTTTATCAGTCTAAAATAATGAGGTTTTACTTTATTTACAGGTATCGCCGCTGCTAACCCTGGAAAGCATCAATAACAGCCAAGAAGAAATGTTGTATATCACTCGAATGCGCAACGTTATTAAATTTCAAATCGAGACGAGTGATGATTATGAGCTTTTGAGAATTGGTTATTTTAGACACAAAATATTATGCCTAAGAACCGTTACTTCAACGTTGAAAACCTGTTTAAGTCACACTCTATCTAATATTGTGAAATCTCATGTTTTAGTACACAATGTTGAACCTTTTCTTCAGTGGTGGACAATAAGCATCGACGATGATGGGTTTCCTGACAGAAAATATGCAATTCAAAGTGGGATAAGAGTTTGGAAAACTGTAGGATCATCGAAGGACGGATTTTTGGTAGCAACCATCACAAACTGCGCGTTCATTTATGTAGTTAATACTAGGTACAATTGGGCTGATGCACAATTATTTACGTCCACTACATTAGACAGTATAAGAATCTCTGCTCCTGCAAATGATGTGAACTCTATAAATCATACTTGGAGACGCGTGTATGATAGTAACTGCACTCTTTTCTCTTGTTCTGAAAATGATATTGCTGCTTTTGTGAAAGAACAGATGACACGTAGAACTAAACCAGTTAATATTTTAAAGCAATTGATGAAACGAGCGGAGGGGGGATCTTTTAATGAATATCAGATCCTAAAAGTCATAGCGTCGCCCTATTATTATGAACTTCCTCATCAAAATGAACAAGAATATTTTTTGTTCACCACAGACAATTCTTGGAGCTTTGTTAACCCGTTGTATGTTATATTCACTTTTGAAAGTAGATTGAACTTTGGTATGAAAAACATAGAAAATTTTGTGTCAATATGTTCTATTTCAAATTAAAAAAAGGTGCATTTTCAATCAAATCACAATGGTACATAAAGTCATTAAGTTTTTATCAATCATCATGGTGTTTCTTCTAGTGTGATGTTAATGAAACCAAACTTTTATTAATCATTATTAGGTATACTATATCCAAAATGTTTAATAAATGCTTTTTACAATAAGAAATTGTGAATTTCAACATTATTTTCTTCATGACAAATAAACATTTTTCTTCTGACATTTGCTTGTGTAAGGTAAGTTCTTTTTTTTTTAAATATCACTTTCAATTTAGCACAAATTTACTCTGTTTGAGCTTATAATCACTCTGAAATTGTGGTGATTGAGATCATATTGACTCCAAGAAAAATTTGTTAGTATCATCATTTAGGAAAAAGCATATAGGAAAAACGGCTCAGATTTTTATTATGAATAATTTATGGTACACACATGCACCAATAGATCGTTCTTATTGACTGGTAAAAAAAAATTTTCCCATTAAAATTACTGTGAACTAAGGTTATTATCCACCGGAGGTGGGATATACAAAAGAAACATGAACTAAGAATATATAATTAAAAATAGGAGGAATAAAAAAGGCCACACTCATTTTTCAAAAGGTAAGCGTTTTTACGGGACCTCTCGGGTGGAATTTTATAAAACAATAGTCATTTAGAATATTAAGGTAGTGTTAGTATTTGATTCCAGTCTTCTTGTAAACCAAAATTTCTCTTATTCTCTTTTTTTTTTTGTTCCAAATGTCTAGATCATAGTTATGCCTTGTTTAGGTCAGCATAGTCACATCTGGCTCTTGCAAAGAAGGACAATAACATTCAAACTCTCTGTACAAAATAATTTAAAATATTTCCGTAAACAAAAAAAAAAAGGGGGGGGGGGTTAATTCCAGACTTATTAAAACTTTTGTTCCAATTTATCATTTAGAAAGATGCGTATTACTTCCAAATATATATTAAGAAAACTTGAAATTATCCAAGTTGCTTTATAGTTAACTATAAAAAGGTTTTTTTTTGAGCATTACATGTAAAAGTTGTATCATTAATTTTTCGTTTGAATTCAGAATAACAAAGACAATCCCCACGTTTGGTAGTTTAATATCTAAATTCTTATAAAGATGTAACTCATTTTGTGCTTTATTTTTGTATGTTGAGAAATGTTTTTAGCTACTTTTGTATTTACAGAAAATCAGAGATTTGACAGGTTATTGTTTTCGCTATTCAAAATTTCATATTACATTTTCAACTGATAAAGTCAAAAAATACATGCTTACATGTTACAAAAATACATGTTTTACTGTCTAGATCATAGATTTACCTTGTTTGGCGCAGTATGGCCACGTCCAAGTCCGGCTCTTGCGCCGATAAAACTTCACTGTCCTCATCTGGCTGTATAGCGGGGTAAAGGTACGTTAAATTTTGTTTATGTCCCAAATCCTTTTTTTGGCGTGGCGTAGAAATTTGGAGGTGCCAGGCAGCATATCGTCCTCGTTAATTGGTCAAGATACAAAATTACAAGATCTGTCTCCAATAGACCCGTGTGGTGACCGGGAATGACAGAATAGTCCCACTGTAGCTCATGCATGTCGTAAGAGGCGAATAAAATGGTACCTAGCTTCTGGGGGAGTAGCCGGGCACCCTACCCCTGAGGATTGTATTAGGGGACCTCAGGGACTTGCCTTCTTCAGGTAAGTACGGACATCATGACTCCGAGGAACCCCGGTGATCTTTTTCTTCCCCATGGGAGTTTATTGCCTTTAGTAAACACCGGTGACGTACTCCCGGGATACCCTAGCGATCCTTCTCTATTTTCGACCCTCCTTCTTGTCAACCACTATTTGTCTTTTTTCTACTTCATGTCTGGACCCCAGTTTAATCTTGTTTGGCTCAGCATAGCCATATCTGTCTCTTGCGCCAATAAACTTTACATTCACTCACTCACTCTGTCTCCAATAGCCCTATGGTTGCTCTCGTTTGCGACGATAAAAAAACAATTATATCTCTTCAGCTACTTTGAGAATCTTAGTGGTGGCTATCTCCACTTTTTTTTTTTTATTTCCTGCAATTATAATGAAGTTTATCTTTTTATTTTATGCCGATGATGAAAGTCGGATTATTATCTATATCATTTTATATATCTGTCAATATGGAGCAACTTAGAAGTGGCTTCAATAATTGGGATGGAATTAAGAAAAGTCAGGTATGATTTAAGGGGAGAAAATTACATTTCATATCCATATGACGAATAGCAGATTTTTAATAAAATAGATTGACATTTTATCGATACAAAAACAACGATCATTGAAGAAATGTTTAGTTGTTAAAAAAAAGTGAAGCTATATATAAAAATAATGTTACACAATTATCAAATTATTGACTTTTTCGGCGCATCGTTTGTAGATAGCATCGAACTATCTAAAAACTTATATGCAATGAATATTATCTGAGAACTCCAACTGCGGAATCTTCTTTTTACAAAGTCTGAAACGTAAGGCCAAGTTTTCAGAGTCTCATAGGGATTGTAAACACATTTCTGTTTTTAATTTTTTTCTTTTCTTTTTAAATTCACACACATTTATTATTATTATTATTGAAAAAGGAGGTTTTAATTAGAAATCTCGAATCCACGCTCCTCGGGAATCGCTCCACGTCTGAGAACTCCCAACTGCGGACGCGTCGAGTACCCCTCCGGAATCTTCTTTTTTTCTTTCCAAGTCTGAAACAAAGTTTTCAAAGTCTGAAACGTAACCTCTGATGATGGATAGGGATTCTTCTGTTTTTAATTTTTTTTTAAAATCACACCACAGACATTTATTATTCTTTTTATTATTATTATTGAAAAAGATTCCGCTCGAGAACCAGTCTCAGGGGCATAAAAAAAGAGAGCCGCCGGTCCCAAAGATTGGAACCGACGACTCTTCATTTTAAAATTGAATTCACAGCATGGCATGCATGGTTTTTTTTCACACCTGAGATATTTATTTATTTATTATTATTGAAAGAGGAGGTTTAATTAGAAATCTCGAATCCACGGAGGTCACCGCTCCTCGGGACTGGCTCCACGTCTGAGAACTCCCAACTCCGGACGCGTCGAGTACCCCTCCGGAATCTTCTTTTTTTTTCTTTCAAAGTCTGAAACGTAAGGGCAAGTTTTCAAAGTCTGAAACGTAACCTCTGATGATGGATAGGGATTCTTCGGATCGAAACACATTTCTGCTTTTAATTTTTTTTTTAAATCACACACATTTATTATTATTATTATTTTTATTATTATTATTGAACCACCCTCCGCCCGGGCCCCGGCCCCAGAAAAAAAAAAAAAAAAAGAGCCGCCTGTCCCAAAGATTGGAACCGACGACTCTTATTCATCTTATTATTAGTATACATGTTTTTTTTTTCCGCAAGAGGTAGGAGTGTCTCTTTTAAGAATGGAACGGTCTTTTTTATTTTTTTCCCCTAATTTCTTTAGATTCACACCTGAGATATTTATTATTATTCTTTTTTTAATTTCTTTAGATATAAACCTTAGATATTTATTATTATTATTATTGAGAAAGGTTTCATTTCAACGAGTAGCCCTCCGGAATCTTCAAAGTCTGATATCCGATAGGGAATCTAAACGACTTTTTTTCAAAGTCCAAACCTGAGCTCTACGTCTGAGAATTATTCCGGACGCGTCGAATACCCCTCCGGAATCTTTTTTTTTCTCTCAAAGTCCAAGAACTGGAAAACGGAGGATTTTTTTCAAAGTCTCAAACGTCACCTCTGATTCATAGGGAGTCTTCGGATCTCCCATTTTTTTTCAAAGTCCAAACCTAACCTCGGGGACTCTGCAGCACATA
>BMAW01052616.1:0-20790 GCA_019974015.1 Nephila pilipes | reverse complement strand
CCTCCTGGGACTTTGTCGCTCAAACCTGATGGCAACTTCTTCTTCTCGGAAATTTTTCAAAGTCCAAACCTAACCTCGGGGACCTTTCCAAACAAAGGATCTGGATCCAAACAAAGGATTTAAAAAAACTTTAAAAAAAAACGGTAGAGTGGTTCCGGCCGCCCCTGTAAGCCCTCCGTTAGGAGAACCCAGTGGAGACGCAGTCGGGTCGACCCCAGAAACTGCTCAGATCACCGAAAAGGCTTCTTCGGCCCAGTACTCCAGAGAAGGAGACCGGGTCTAAATCTGCCAAGCGACGGCTGGCGGCACACGCTATCTCTGCCACCGGTTAGGCGGGCTTCCGGCTTAGAGGCGTTCAGCCGTTAACCCGCGGACGGTAGCCTAGCACCGTTGGCCTTCCGGCCAGGCGCACATACCAAATTTCCGAACCTGCGGTTCCTCTCGTACTGAGCTCGATTGCTATCGCAAAAACTATCCATCAGAAGGGTAAAACTAATCTATCTCACTACGGTCTAAACCCAGCTCACATTCCCTGTTAGTGGGTGAACAATCCAACGCTTTGCGAATTCTGCTTCGCAATGATAGGAAGAGCCGACATCAAAAAATCAAAAAGCGACATCGCTATGAACGCTTGGCCGCCACAAGTCAATTATCCCTGTAGTAACTTTTCTGGCACCTCTCGCTTAAAACTCGTAAATTCGAAAGGATGATAGGCCCCGCTTTCGCGGTCCGTACTCGTACTGAAAATCAGAATCAAGCCAGCTTTTGCCCTTTTGCTCTACGCGAGGTTTCTGTCCCCGCTGAGCTGGCCTTAGGACACCTGCGTTACATTTTGACAGGTATACCGCTTCAGTTAAACTCCTTACTGGACACTTTCTCCGGAGCGGATCGCCAGAGAGTCGAGTGACTCCAGATTTCAAAGCCATACGGGCCCCGAAATTCGGGGCTTCCTCCGCACTACCGAGTAAGTAAAGAGACGATGAAGGTAGTGGTATTTCAACGGCGTTACCAAGATGATAACTCCCACTTATTCTACACCCTTCATGTCCCTAAACAATGTCTGACTAAAGTCAAGTTTAACAGGGTCTTCTTTCCCCGCTGATAGTGCCAAGCGTGTTCCCTTGGCTGTGGTTTCGCTAGATAATAGATAGGGACAGTTGGGAATCTCGTTAATCCATTCATGCGCGTCACTAATTAGATGACGAGGCATTTGGCTACCTTAAGAAAGTCATAATTACTCTCGCCGTTTACCCGAGCTTCATTGAATTTCTTCATTTTGACATTCAGAGCACTGGGCAGAAATCACATTGCGTCAACATCTCTTGCAGACCATCGCAATGCTTTGTTTTAATTAGACAGTCGGATTCCCAGGGTCCGTGCCAGTTCTGAGTCGGCCCCATAGCGTCCGTCGTACCTCCGCGGTTCCCCCGGAGAGGGGCTCCGCGAAAAAAACTGCGTACTTCCACCCCGCAGGCACATATCAGTCCGGGAACGAACCCAGTCCGAACGGTACGCAAACAGGGCTTCGGAGACACAGCCCGACGAACGGGGCCCCCAGAGCCAATCCTTATCCCGAAGTTACGGATCGAATTTGCCGACTTCCCTTACCTACATTGTTCTAGTGACTAGAGGCTGTTCACCTTGGAGACCTGATGCGGATATAGGTACGGCCCGGCACGAAAATCATAGACTCTCCCTCGGATTTGCAAGGGCCCGTAAAGGGGTCCCAGGCACAACTCGTGAAACGAGGTGCTCTTTCGAGACCGCCTGTCCCTATCTCGGCATGACACCTTTCCAGGGACTTCGCACCTCTTACGAAGAAAAGAACGTATCTCTTCCCTGGTGCCTCCACGGGCGTCTCCGAGTTCGTTTGCGTTACCGCACCAGAGACCGAGGTCTCATTTATTTCGTGTCCGGGTTCGGGAATCTTAACCCGATAACCTTTCGTCCATAGCGTGACTCTTAAAGTCTCGCCTAGCAAGGATCTCTCCGTTGGCTAAGGACCGACTCACCCATGTGCAAACGCTGTTGACATGGAACCCTTCTCCAACTTCAGTCCTCAAGGTTCTCACTCGAGTATTTGCTACTACCACCAAGATCTGCACCGGCAGAGGCTCCAGGCAGGCTCGCGCCACGCCCTTCCATGCCACCGCCGCGACCCTCCTACTCGGTTCTCCACTAAAAACAAGTTTGGAGAACAGGCCGAGTATGGGCTCGACGCTGGAGTGCCAATCCATTTTCAGGAATAAAAGAACGGAGTTTACCCGGAAGACTTTTAATTTATATATTTCTTACTATATATAAACACTCATGATAAATTCCTTTCATTTATTGGTCATAACATTTTCAAAGCTTATAAAAATTTCCTTATACAATATACGATGAATATTTACGTTTATTCACCAGTAAATAAAGAAACAATTTCTTTAAAATTAAAATAAATAACACATGCTCCATCTTGCATTACTCATCATTAGTTGAAGTTAAATGATTTATTTTTTTCCAGTAAAGTTTATAATATTTAAAACAAGAAATTAAGGATAGTGAAATTATTTTAATAAATGACTTAAACATGCAAAGGGAATTTCAAAATGATTTAATTTCATAATAGGACGAAAACATTTACTCTTTAAAAGCTCTTGACCCCCTAGACCCCCTAGTGATCTTTTTCTTTCCAGTGGGGCTTACTGTCTTTGGTAAACATGGGTGACGCGCCCCGGGTTACCCTAGGGATCCTACTCTATTTTCAATCTTTCTCCTTGTCAATCACTTTTTGATTTTTTTTAAAATTTATTCTCGTCTAGACCACAGTTAAATCTTCTTTTGTGCAGCACAGCCATATCTGGCTCTTGCGTCAATAAATTTACATTCAATCACTCTTTAAGAACTCTAATCTAGGAAATTCAAATTTAATTTTCAATATTAGAATCTATTGAATGTTTGCTTAAAATTAGTAATTCAGTAAATATTTGCTTAGAAATTATATTGCATTGATTGATAATATTTAACATACTATATCTTTAATATATTAAGATATAACTTGAGAGAGGAAATATATCATATGAATTACGGTATATTATTTGATAAACTTAATTTAATTTTCATTCTTCACATTTAACACAGCAAAAATAGAGTGATTCTTATGTTAAGTACAGGATTTTTAAATTTTCTTTGAACAATGTTTTTTTAGCGGCAAAAGGGAAAATTCAGAAACAGCGTTTTGTATATTGTTGTAGATAATCAATCATTTGTTTAAATATGTCTACATCATTTAAAATCATTCAAAATTCTACGAAGAACTGAAAATAATTAAACATTTAAACGACATTTTATAACTTATAGTTTTTTTAAGAATTAGTGATGATATTTTCTAAAAGATGTAAATCTAATGAGTATCTCAAAATCTGCAATTTTTGGTAGAAATTGAAATTGATTCTCCCTATGCTTGTTACACCCATATTAAATGTTTTGTCAATTACAAATATTACGAAATAGTTTTTAAATATTTAACCATATTATTAAATATTGTTTCTGAGCTTATTTTATAATATCTACATCAATTTATATTGAACGTGAGTATATTAAGAGATCCAGCGCATAGCTTATTTTAGATTTCGAATAAACTGGTTTGACTTAACATATTGGTGATTATATGGATTAAATCAAGTCAATTACTCAAATGATTGAGTTTCATTCGTATTAATTCGTTTTTGAAGTATGTAGTAGAGCAAAATTGAATGAATGAAGAGCAAAAAATGTTGTCCGTAAAATGTTTATTTTTTAAAATTAAATTGAGAAATAAATGTAAAATATCCTCTTTTATTTAATTTTTAACAAATATTTGATATGATAATTTGTACAGTGTCTCAAAAAAAGAATTACACTATGAAGGACGATGTCTGTTTGATCTCAATAACAGAAATTTTATTGATTAATTTAAAATATTTACGAAGATATGTATTAAAAATATCACATTTCTTGTCCTTTTTCCCATAAAAAAAAAGTTCATAATTATTTTATTTCTTTCAACGATTATGATCACATGTGTTGTAACACATCCATCAGTAACTCCCGAGACTAACATTGAAAACAACATTTTTTTTTTTGCAAAATTTTTTTTTATTCATCAACATAACACCTTTTGTTAATCACCTTTTAGGGTGATACAATCGTTCCAACGCTTTTCCAAATCTTTTTTTTTTCTTTTTCTTTTCCGCAAGAAATCTTTTTTGTTGCGAGTAAATAGCGATAAACAGCTTTCTGAATCATCGACTCGTTGCTGTTTTTGTTCCATCGAAAGCAATCGCGGCACCCTCTTGGAAAAAACCTTTTTCACTTCACTTCAAAAAACCTTTTTCCTGGTCCGATCGACTTAAAATTTTGACACGTTTCAAGCAAAGGTTAGTACTCTAGAAAGACCTGGTTACTGGTTTACTACGAGCGCCATCTCTGGGTTAGTCTCGGGAGTTATTGATTGATGTGTTATACATTTAACGATGGTCAAACAATTTTGAAATTGTATAAGTGTATTTTTTTTCATATTCTTGACAGTAAATCTTTAAAGTGGCCATGGTCATGAACTCGTGGTCGGTTTTATTATCCTAAAGTCGTGGTTTCGAGTCCTTGGGTGCAGTGCAACTGCAGACTTGTTGTGTTTCGAGACTGATACATGTTACAAATTTAATTAAAAATCTGCTATTTTCATTAAGAGAAATATGTTCAATTTTTTTCAAGGAATTATAAAGATATCAGGAGAATGTAGAATCCATTTAGGTGGAATGTTCAGAATTTGACCGTGTTTCGAAATCACATCAAGTGGTCAATGTCGCAAGCACGCGAATGATACATGATACAAATTTAATTAAAGCTCTGCCAGTTTTATTAAGAGAAAGGTTTCAATTCTTTTCAAGGAATTATAAAGATATCAGGAGAATGTTGAATCAATTTAAGGGTAACTAACCGAATTTGAACGTGTTTCGAAACCACATCAAGTGGTCAAGCAAGCACGCTACCGGATTGGGTTTCTGCAGAGTCGAGAGTTCGAATTATGATGCCACTGAGAATATGTGCAATAGTGGGGACGAAGCACAATTGAAATGACGGGAAAAAGTGGTCAAGTTGATTGGAATGGAATTCTGGAAAACTGTGCCATCTCGAGTGTCGTCCTTGTCTCTTGATTGGACTTAAAATTGCGTCACCAATGAGATCCATCCAACCTAGGGCACAATCACGAGGTAATTGTGAATACAACCAGTTGGATGTATTCACCTCAGTCAGGATCCCTTAATAATTTTCAATATAACCAATAAGAGCCGCAGCTACTGCTGTTGCGTCCTCTAGTAACGAATTATACTCATAACTTTCATGCTGTTTCTTAAACGACTTTGATAGAGATAATAGCTCTTTTTTTTGCTCTATATACGATAAAATCAACCAATCAGTCAAACATTTTAGTAAGAAGTAAAAATCAGCGCAACAAATTTTTGAAAAGGAATTTTAATTGCATTTTATATCTTAGATGAGACAATAATTATTTAAATTCATTCTTTTAGAGCTCCTCGTGTGTTACTTTTAAGTAAATCTAAATAGTGAAAATTGATAATTTGTTAAAAATTTTTAAAATGCCTGAAATCTTCCCATTCGTAAGTAAGATTTAGAATACTAAGTAATAGAATTATTTATAGCTTCCAATATGATTATGGACCACTTTTATTATGAATAAAATAGATAACACGGGTTTAAGGTGACTGAAATAATATTTTTTGTTTGGTTAAAAGAAAGTAAACAATATAGTCATAAATTGACTCCTAATCTGTTTGTTTTGTACTATTTATAAGCAAATAGCTACATAGTCTATTTTAGAAAAAATGATTTGATGTTTTCAAAAATTCATTGAATAAATAATCATCTTTATTCTAAGAAGTTTCTTAAAACTAGTGAACTTATTTACTGAAACGTGAAAAATATTGCAAATGTATTTTGATATTTATAATTTTTTCCCTTACATTTTAAACCCAATGAATTTGGTATTGAAAACATAACTTAATGTTTTACCGATCCATTGAAATGAACTAATGTAGGGAAAGATATATTGTGAATTTTCCTTTCTTTTAAATCATATGAAATTATTAAAAAGTAACGAATGTGTGTTTAATTTAATAGTAATTCGTAGATTAATCATAATCGGATTTAATTTAATTGAATTTTTGAAACAATAATCAAAAAATGGCTTCTCAATCTCATAATTGCTACTTTTCCCCCCAAAGATTTCATTCAAGAATGAAGAGTTGTCCAATTTTTTTAAGATTATAATCCTTTCCTTCTCGAAAAGAAACACGTTTCTGTAATGAATTTTTTTTATCAAAAATGGAAATTTTTTACATAGAATGCAAGTTTTTGTCCTTGTTTCCTTTGAACTTTCTTTGCTGCTAACCTTTTCAAAAATCAACGACAGATATGAACCATAAAATAATAAACAATAAAAAAAAATTTAATGTCAGTAAATTTTAAATTCATAATAGTGAAAATTATTTAAATCCTTAAGTAAATCTCTTTGAACAGTTGATTAGATTAAGATACAATGATATTCTTCGAACATCCACATTGAACAGATTTTCAACAGAAAATTTAACTGAAACCTGTCACGAATTTTTACAAATATAAATTCATAATTCTAAAGCCTTAAAGTAATTTAAAGAAAAAAAAAAACTATAAAATACTTTATTGGAATTTTATGATGTTACTTAGGCTCATTTCTAATTTTTTAATCGTGAAACAAGCGGCAGCCGAAGTAAACCAGTGGTCGTAATAGCGAGTTCGCGGCCGGCGGTTTTCATTGAGTCATAAGTTCGATTCTAAATGCCGTTAAAGACCCACCGATTAGCCATAGTTTTTGCACTTTAAATCTGTGGAAGCTCCGAGGTTCTGTCGGTATGGTGTGAAAGCTAAGAAGGAGGGTTCCAAATTTGGTACCATCTCATCACTTGACCCGGATTCAAAATTACGAGGTCTGTCGCCAATACCCCAACTGAAAGTGGTTTTGAATCACAGTATCTGCATCCATTTTAGTAGGAAATTAAGACGTCAATGGAATACAAATTGATATGCAGTCCAAAAGAAAGAAATGGGGAAAATAATCAAAGTGTTAGAACTTTAGAAATGTGGAATGAGAGGGTGATTGTCTATGAGTTTGTAGCTCTAAGCCCTTTGGATGAGCTCGGTCCCCTTGAGCTTCTGCCATTAAACCTCCAGTTGCTTCTAATACCACGGTTATAAAACTGATCGAATAAAAGCGACAGCGGTAGAGAAGTGGTCTATCGAGAATTCGCTGTAGTCAAGTAGAGTTTCATTCCAACTACACTGTGATAGAGAGGCTGATTTGTTTCACATATGTTGAAGCTCCAAGACCTCTCATGGCATGAGATGGAAGTTTTGAAAAGGGGGGGGGGCAATTGGGTTTTCATTTATGTCTCTTGTTGGAGCTAAAATGATTATCATGTAATCATTAAAATTCGCCACCGGGTAATTACGAGGATAAAATCACGAGCTCAGTTACGAGATATGTCGCTGATAACACTCTCCTTCAACGGTTACTTTCTTTCAGTGTCGCCTGGGGCCACGGTAGCTTAGTGGTCATGATTTCAGATTCCTGACGGGCCCTTTTCGTTCAGTCGCCGGTTCGATCCTTGGATACTATAGATCCGCTGTGTAGCTCGGTCTGATGCACGTTAAATCTGTCGGAGACCAAAACCCTCCAGTGTGCGTGGTGTGGAAGTTTGGAAAGGAGGTGTCAGCTTAGATGTCTTCCTCGTCACTTGACCGAAGTTCAAAATTACGATATCCATCGCCAATAGCCCGGAATTACTTATCGCTGCATAGTCTCATCTGTTTGTTGTGCCATGCAATTCCAACATCACATCACGTCGCCAATAATTCAAAGTTATAAACATTCATCTCGAGCGCTCTTGAGCCTTAAAAAGGTGCTACGATAGTCCTAGATGTGAACAAAGAACATAATACTAATCGTTTGCATTTCAACGACATGTGCTATTGGTGGTGCATGACAAATTAATTGAATCCGATTGTCTCCAACTGTAGTACACCTTTGCTGATTTAATGAGCTATAAAATCAATCGAGTTTAAATAATAATGTAAGAGTTATATGAGTGAGTTAATGCATGTGTGTCGCCTGGTTGTTGAAGAAATATTGATATATGGGAAATACAACCTATATATTAATTTATTTTGAAGCCTAACCTAAAAGATTAAACTGCTAGTATGGAAAGCGTTCTATAATTTATTGTTAACTAAATGTGATTAATGCTACTTTCTTTGAGCTGAATTAAATTGAAATTCTTCAGTTGGAATTCTGATATATGTAAGGTTTAGTTTTATACCAATAAAAACGAATACTTTTCCTTTACTTTTCCATTTCACTGGCACAAGCGATAAAGTCGCCGAAAATGATACAACCGACGCCAAGTGGAATATGTATTTACTGTGAATGGTCGTCAATAAAGTCTTCTTGGCGAGAATTGTGCTTGCGAAATGGAAAAATTCCAATTTGACATATAAATATTTTATTAATAGTTTCTGGATATCATTAAAACACCAATGATTATTTTTTTCAGTAGCAGATCTACCCATAATTTTTGTTTTCCATTTAAAACGCAAAGATAAAATGTGAGTAATAATACTATGTTTGTATTTTTTATTTACAGGTATCACCGCTACTAACTCTGGGAGATATCAATAGCAGTCAAGAAGAAATGTCGTACATTACTAGAATGCGCAACGTTATTAAGTTTCAAATCGAGACGGGTGAAGATTATGAACGCTTGAGAGGCTGTTGCTTTAAACAGAGAATACTATGTCTAAACAGTATTAGCTCAACGCTGTCAACCTGTTTAAATTACACTTTATCTAACGTTGTGAAATCTCATGTTTTGGTGCACAATTTTATACCTTTCCGTCGATGGAGAACAATGTTTATTGACGATGATGGTTTTCGAGCCGGACAAAATCCATTCAAACGTAGAGAGCAAATAACTTGGAGAACTGGGAATGTGTCGACTGATCGATTTTTAGTAACATATTTTAGTACCTACACACTTTTTGAATTCATTACATGGTCCAGTTCCTTAAGAACTCATTCACAAATACTTACGTTCGATACTCTTGACAATATAAGAATTGCTTGTCAGGCAATTATCGTGAATTCGAAATATCATACATGGAGACGAGTGTTTGGAGATAACTACACACTTTTTTCTTGCTCAGAAGATGATATTACATCTTATGTCAAAGAACAGAAGCATAGAAATAAGTTGGTAAATGTTTTCGAGACAATAATGAAGCGCGAATTCTCAGGCCCATTTAATCTATTCAAAACTCTAGAATCCATAGCTTCGCCCTATTATTATGAACTTCCTCATCAAAATCAAGAAGAATACGATGCATTTGAGGTCGAGAATGATTGGTGTCTTAGAAGAAATGGCTCGAATTATGTGACATTCTCTTTTGCATGTGGATTGGAGAAAGCTGCGAAGAATATCACTTGACATTGTAACGATAATCATTCTATAGTCTCGGTAAAATCAGAAACCAATGTGGGCTTTTATGAAATCACACCTGACTATAAAATCATGAAGATTTGATCAAATGCTAAGGAATTTATTTTCTAACTGGTAATTATGTAATTTTCCGCGCTATTTTCTCAGGGAAAATATGATCACTATATTACATTCACATAAACAAAGATTTTGTTTTCGTCTTCAAATATTCCTTGCATCTCTGTAAATTGTTAATCGTATTATATTGTCCTCATGATAATACAAAACACTGAAATTCTTTTTGAGAGGACTAATTTTTCTTCGATTTAAATCTTACTCATATGTACAATATGTTTCTTTTGTGCCTCTTTTCAGCGATTATCTTATTGATCAGAGCTATCTATATTAGAAAAAACTGTCATGGGCTTACGTTCTTTAGGTAGGTGGAGGCCTTATGACCCTTGGCAACTTAAGTGTTTTTCTCTATGGAGTTCACTGTCTTTGATGGCCGCGTTAGCCTAGTGGTAAGGGATTCGGATTCGTGCTGGTGGTTTTGTTTCAGTCGTGTATTCCATTCTTGGCCTCTAAGGACCAGCCGTGTAGCCGGGGTTGATGCACGTTAAATCTGTCGTGGCCCAAAGTCCTCCCATTGGCGTGGTGTGGAAGTTAGTTCAGGCGTTTGCCTGCTTAGGTGTTATCCTCGTCACTCGAACGAGGTTCAAAATCACGGGGTCTGTTGTTAATAGCCCTCGAGTTGCTTATAGCGCGACGTTAATACGATTTAAACTAAAAACCTTAATTATCTTTTTCTTTCCCATGGAGATTACCGTCTTTAGTAATCACGGATGACGCACTCCTGGGATACCGTAGCGATCCTTCTCTATTTTTGACCCTCCATATCAACCAAAATTTTACTTTTTTTTTAAAACCTTTTTCTGAATTTCACTTGGTGTGTGTGTGTGTCATCAAATTTCCGATCGATAATTTAACCAACTTCCCATCAAGCTAGAGCTTTGAAATTTTGGAATCGTTCGTACTCGCCTAACAATGCAATATGTAGACGTTTGCGACAAGTTTTAACTAATATTTCAATAATTTTAACAAGTCAAAATATTCTTTCCTCTCAGCGCTTTTAGGATTGAGGAAAAAATTTCTTTCCCCCTCTGGGAATACTGGGCACTCTCCACGCCACATGAGGTATCGTAAAACCAACAAAGGGGATACAGTAATGCGAATTCGCAAGAAAGAAAGATTCCAATATTTGGCGCCGTGTCTTATCACAATAATTTTTTCTGAATTCTGGTTCCCATTTTTTTTTTTAATAGAATGACTTACAAACTTTCAAATGCATGTTTTGATTTTATGAGTATTATGAATTTTTTAATACGCTCACAAATGTCTCTTTTTAAGTAAATTTTAAAGTTAAAAATAACTAACAGTTTTAACTAATATTTCAATAATTTTCTTTAATAAACTTTTCCACCATATAAAAACGTTGTTTTTAAAAACGTTGGTTTTTATATCGAATTATTCTATTTTCACACGTCTAGATCAGACGACTAGACTTCACAAGCTTTGTCCTCACTCACTTTGTTTGGCGCAGCATGGCTGTATCTGGCTTTTGTGCTGTTATAAATACTATCACTTAAAATTTACGATATTGCTTACAATGTAATATATCTAATAACTCGCATCAAAAACTATAGTAAATTAAATCAAGTAGCTTTTGACGAGATTATTTAAAATATTTCCAAAAATTAAAAGTTGTGTTGGTTCCAGGTTGCTGAATATTTACATTTAGACTTGCCAATTGCATCATTAACAGCGCAAATAGTTCTTATAATTGCACAATATTTAATTTTCTGAAAATTTATAACATTAAAAGTAATTTGTGCATTGCGGGTATCATTTGTATACCTTTACTTCTCCTTTAAATTTTTGAATAAACTAAATAATATAAGTGGTAATTTAAATACTTTATAATCTCTAAAAAATGTAGTTAATTTCGTAAATTATACTTTTATGAGCTAGTATAAGTTAAATTGTACTAGCTTATATATACTAGCTTAAATTATGCCTTTATCTTTAATTTTACAAATACAGTACGAGA
Source organism: Nephila pilipes (assembly GCA_019974015.1). NCBI lineage: Eukaryota > Metazoa > Arthropoda > Arachnida > Araneae > Nephilidae > Nephila > Nephila pilipes. Next base: position 9,129 of record BMAW01052616.1, on the reverse strand, counting down.
TTTAATAGAGTATTATTTTCAAGATTAAAAGGATAACTTGTTAGCGAAGTAAATGACAAAAACTTAAGAAGCAATGCAAATACAAAATGAAATGTTTTCTGAATTTTCCCTCTCACGAAGTTACTTTTTAGAGCGATTGTTTCTCTCAGAGTTAAATCTAGAACTTCGTCAATGGTCCCAGTAAACTTAATCCTCGATCAGAGACGAGGACGACATCAGAGCTGGCAGTTTACACAAAACAAACATATCTGCCTCTAGCAACATTAAAATTTTCCATTCCTTTCTCACTCACTGAAGATAGTATTTATCTCTTCAAACTTCCACACCACGCGAACGGGGAAACTTGAATCCTTAATTGATTTGACATGCTTCTTCCTCGCTATATGACAGGTCTTTACTGGCACCAGAATTCGAAACAACGCCGAAAGGAAGTTTGTGAGCATTAGGCTACCACGGCTATGTTACAACAAAAGTTTATTTCATATAAACTATAAGAAAAAGAAATCTTAATTTGCAAACCACAGTGAATAATTATTAATAATAATTATGCACTGACTATTAAAATTATATGAAACCGTGCTTCTGGAATTTCTCGAACCAGACATTCATTATTCTGAATAGAATTGAGTTGTCGAGGTAACCTAGTGATCATTGTCGCGGACTCACTTCAGGTGGATTTCGTTGAGTTGTGAGGCAGAGCCCCTGTGCCGCAAAGGCCTCGTTGCGGGTGGGGCTGATGCACGTTCAATCTATCGGAGCCCACAGTCCTCCCATTGTCGTGGTGTGGAAGTTAGAAGGGGATGCCGATTCAGATGTCATTCTCGTCACTTGACCGCGGATCAGAATGCCGAGGTCCGGCACCATTAGACGTCCTGTTGTTTCTAGTTTCATTTTAATGAAAACAGTCGTATCGAAATAGGTTTTAGTTTAGTTTTTATTAACGTCGCACTAGAAGCAACACGAGGGCTATTGGCGATGGGCTTCGTAATTTTGAACCATGGTCAAGTGACGAAGACGACACCTGAGCAAGCACCCCCTTTCCTAATTTTCACTTCACGCCAATAGGAGAAATTTGGGCCCTGACAGATTTAAGGTACATCAGCCCCGGTTACACAGTGGGTCTTCATTTGCCAAGGATCGAACCCGAGACTGAACGAAAACCGCCGCTTACGAGTCTGAAGCCATGACCTCTAGAATACCGTGGCTTACCGTAAAGAAAATAATTTATGCAAAGTAGTATAGAGATTCTTTACCCGTAATAATAACGACATTTGCTATATAATTGGATGAAGATAGTAAAGGATAATTATCGAATAATATAAGACAATAAACTACAACCTAAAAATGTCTTCAATGATTAGTTTGGAATTAAGAAAAATTAGGTTCGATTTGGGGACAGAAAACATTTCAATTTTACACGTTAAAATGCCATTTTAAATAAAATAGATCGATGTTTCTTCGAGATGGAAAATAATTGATAGTTGATATAAGGAAAAAATACAGCTATCGAAAATAAGCGTTCCTTTGTTTCGATAAAAATGTTATAGAACAATCAAATAATTCCTTGATTTTTTTTTGGCTCATTTGTTGAGAACATCGAACTATCAGAAAACTTATGTAATCAATCTTGGTGCACAAATTGTAAAACAACCGAGTTATCACCGAAGATATTTAAATTATAAATAAATACTTCTTTATAAAAAGAAACTAATTCAATGGTCCTTTATTTCATCTGTCATAAAATGTTGAATGGACACAAATTCCTTAATACAATGCGTGGTGAATGTATACATTATTTTCATCAGTAAATGATAAAATAATTACTTTCAAATTGTATTGTATAACTCATGTCTCATCTAACGATTTTTATAATGAGTTGAAGTTAGAATGGTTATTCCGTTACAAAATGACCCGTGTGGTGACCGGGGATGACAGAATAGTCTCACTGTAGCTCATGCATGTCGTAAAAGACGACTAAAATGGGTACCCAGTGTCTGGGGGGTATAGCCGGGCACCCTGCCCCTGGGGATTATATCAGGGGACCTCAGGGACTTGCCTTCTTCAGGTAAGTACGGGCATCATGACCCCTAGGCACCTTAGTGATCTTTTTCTTTCCCATGGGGTTTACTGTCTTTGGTAAACACGAGTGACGCACTCCAGGGATACCCTAGCGATCCTTCTCTATTTTCGACCCTCCTTCATGTCAACCACTTTCTATCTTTTTTTTTCAACTTCACCTCTAGACCACAGTTTAATCTTGTTTGGCGCAGCATAGCCATATCTGGCTCTTGCGCCAATAAATTTTACATTCACTCACTCCGTTATAAAATATTTTTCAAATGAGATATAAAAAAAAAACTATTTTAATAATCGACCCCTCTGTTTAAATATGTCATTAAATTTTAAATATGATTTGTAATTTCATAATTGTTTGAAATATCTACATCTTTATGGGCTTCATTAAACAAATTCATTGTTTTAATAACGTCATATTGGATGCAATACAAGGATTATTGGCTAAAGACATCGTAATTTTTAACCTTAGTCAAGTGACGAGGAAGATACCCGAGCTGGCACTTAACACTCTATGCTAACCAGAGGATTTCGAACCTCAACACAGGGTCGCGGAAGCCTAGTGGTCAAGATCTTGGACTAGCGGCCGGCTGTTTCCGTTCAGTCGCGGGTTGGATCCTTGTCCGCCAAAGACCCACCGTGTAGCCGGGGCTGATGCACTTTAAATCTGTTGGGGGCCTAAAGACCTCCCGTTGGCGTGGTGTGGATGTTAGGAGAGAGGGTGCCAGCTCAAGTGTCGTCCTCGTCACTTAAACGTGGTTCAAAATTACGAGGTCCTTCACCGATAGTCCTAGTGCTGATTCCTGTGGGACATTAATAAAACTAATCCTAACCAAACTTAACGGGAATCAGCCCCTATTACTCGATGGCATCAAGACTCGAACTTAAGAATCTACGGAGGCCACAGGCCGCGTGTCCACGTCCATGAACACTGGACTACCGCCGCCCCATAATTGCTTTAGGAGATCATAATTAGGTGAATTTTTAGTTAGAAATTTTATAGTTTGATATCATTATCCACATTATATTAACATATAACTTGAAATGTACTATACGTGGATAATAGTGTATTATTTGCAATACTGAATTGCATTATTTTTCTTAATAGGTGACAAAAATGAAGTGATTTTTTCTCAAGATAAATAGAAATCATAAATTTTCGTTCAACAATATATTTATTTTTCACAACAAAAGTGAAAATTAAGAAACAACATTGTGAACACTTCTTGATCATTTCACGAAATGTTTTCCTCTCTTTGGTGTGGAGTGAAAGTTAGGAGAAAGGGGTGTCAGCCCAGGTGTCGTTCTCGTCACTTGAACGAGATTCAAAAATTCGATGTCCTTCGCCCCAAAACCTTCGTGTTGCTTCTAGTGAGAATTTAATAAAACTAAACCAAACTACGAATCATTATGTTCAAATTTATATAGATCCTGTTAAGGAGTTCAAGATTGTAACTGAAATTATTTAAAATGTTTATATAATGAATTTTGACAGTGAAATATTTTTTTCTGAATAGTTAATAATTTATTAAACTATATAAATCTCATATTTCTTAAAATCTACAAGTTGCTGATAGGAATCCATATTAATATGTCCGTTAAACTAAAATTTTTTGATAATTTTTTTTATTTATTATAAATAATACGAAAAGGTTTGTAAATATTTTATTATATTTGTAAGCAGTGTTTTTAGAACTTATATCTACTTGCGATTAAACTACACTTATACATATATATCAGGAAACCGTGAGCATACCAAATTTTAGATTTCGAATCCTCCGATTTGGCGTAGTCAGAGTTTGAAATGTATAGTACAGCATAATTAAATGTAGGTACAGCAAAAGAAAACGAAATGTTTGTACAATATTTATAATTGAAATAAAATTTATCAAAAAGGATATTTTTTTATTTAATTCTTTAAACGTATATTTGACACTATAGATAATTTGTACAGTTTTTCACTATAAATAAATTACAATACATTCGAGAATGTGTGATCAATAAGACAGAAACCGTATTGCTTAATATTAAGCATGATCATAATTACATGTCATGTATATAATTCAAAACTATCAAAGGTCTTGGAAAATGAACAAGTGCTCTTAACATATTCTTGACTGTTCAACATATATAACTTCTTTAGTGGCCATCATCGCAAAGTCGAGGCTCCATTAATGTCTTAGATTCGCAGGTTCGACTCTTAATGTCACTCAAAGGCTGGTACACGTTAAATATCTTCCAACTCCAAGTTTTCAGGCTGTTTTTGTCTACGTTTAGAGCGGTAGTTACAAGCTTTAGTTTCGCCCTAGTCACTTGATCGATATTCAAAATTAAGAGGTCCTTGACCAAAAGAATTTGCATTTCTTCAAAGTACACTATTGATGCGCAATCAGTGAAAATATATATCCCTCAAAAATAAATCAGTCTCAACACGAATCTATCGCAAATATAGTAATTTTTTGGCGGCTGTTAACGTTGATGCGCTTCCTGGCCATTGGTTGATAGAAAGGAATTTCAAACAGTTTAGTGGAATTTCATACAAATATCATTGAAGATCTGTCATTTTAATCAAAAGAAAGGGACCTCAAAATTTTATAAGGAGTTGTAGACTTATTAGGAGAGAACAGAGTTAACTTGGGTTTCGTGTTCAGATTTTGAATACGTTCCGAAATCACTTCAAGTAATCATTTTCGCGAGCTGGTAACTGTCGTAGAGAATTCGAATCCGGATGCAGCAAATAACAAATACTATAATGGGAAAGATGCACATTTAATCTGTTTAACACAATTACCGTTATGATTGAATTCGGAAGATTGGGAAATGGGGTGTGCCAGCGCAGGAAGGATCCTCGTCACTTGGTAGGATTATAAAAGTGCGTCAGCAATGAGGTCGATCCATCGCATTTTACAATCACGTGATAATTGCAAATTATCGATTGGAGGTCATCCATCTTTCGTCAGGCCTAAGTGATTAATTCTAATATAAGTTTTAGTTTAGTTTTTATTAACGTAGCACTAGAAGCAACACAAGTGGCGACGGACCTCGTAATTTTGAACCACGGTCAAGTGACGAGGACGACACCTGAGCTGGCACCCCCTCTCCTAACATCCACACCACGCCAACGGGAGGACTTTGGACCCCAAACAGATTTAACGTACATCAGCCCCGGCTACACGGCGGGTCTTTGGCGGCCAAGGATCGAACCCGCGACTGAGCGAAAACCGCCGGCCGCTAGTCCACGACCTTGACCACTAGGCTACCGCGGCCCAATTCTACTATAATAAATAGGCAGCAATTGTAACATTAACTTTAGAAACTGAGGGATCGAACTTACTGCTCAAATAGTGCGTCTGAAATGAGTCAATGAAATTCGTAACTCAATCAGTCAACTAAAACTTCAGGAGGAAACATATTTAAATCAACGCAACAGCGGACACAGAGTTTTTCTTTTGTTAAAGAAATTTGAGCTGTATTTTACTTCTTACAGAAGGCGAACATTAATTAGATGCATTCTATCCACTCTCTTCGTGTGTAACTTGTTTTTTACGTCTTTGATTATAACGTGCAACTAAAGAATTCTTACTATTTATTAAAATGCCTGAAATCTTCCCCTTCGTAAGTATTATTTCGAATTTAAAACGATAATTTATTGTTGTGAATATGGGATTAAGAACCTCTTCGATGGAAACATGTAAAGGATTAACAAGGGCTAAAGTGCGAGCCAAATAATACTGCTTGTGCTTGGGAAAACTAAAGTTATTGATTTCAAATCTAAATAAATGCTTATTTTTTAGCATTTATAAACAAATAGGTAGACAGTCCGTTTTAAGTAGCAATGATTTGAAGTTTCTGATATTCCTTAATAGAATAGTTTTTATACATTCTCTATAATAAATTTCTCTAGAGTGAAAAGTAACTTGATTCTTTCAAAGAGAATTGTATAATAACATTTATAAATTCATCCTTCCCTTCTGAAACCATGGAATATGGTACTGAAATTAACATTGTTTTATAGAACAATTATAAAGAACTCTCGTGGGGGAAAATGAATATTTCTAATTTTCATTTCATTTAAATCATGTGAAAGTTTTGGATTTTGTTTAGTTTTAGCGGAAAATAGACCTTGGATTTCAATAAGGATTCACGAAAAAAAAAAGATTATGATTGAAAATAAGATGTGTATTTAATCAGCAGTAGCTGCGTAATACAAAATTTCAATTTTTTTTCTTTAAGATGTGTAAATTTTTATCTTCCAGTTTTTAAATATCTTTAACTTTATAGATGGCAATTTTTTACAAATGCAGAATATTAGCTTTGATATCAATCGGAAGGAATTTTTTATCATATTTAGTAGTTAATTTTGCAATGTGGAAGTTTCTAGACAATAATTATCAGTTTTCGTACCAGAATTGTGTGATTTGTACTGAATTTCCTATTTACGGTTTTTCTCTCAAATGAGATCTCATCGAATATTACAATTTTTTGTTGCAGAACATATATTCATTAGCAGAATTCAATAAAGATTATGTTAAAACGTATTAAAAAATTTTAATGTGAGAAAATAAGGCATTCAGTGGACAGTAAGATCTTATCAGATTGAAAATCCAAAGAATGACGAAACTCTCCCATAAGAAATTTTTCTTTAATAATCCTCAAACTCAACAAAGTATTATCCAATTTATTAAAAATTATTTTAACAGATATGTTCGAATTATTAAGAAATCTACGCTAAAGAAAAGATTAAATTCTAAGATTTAAATATGTATAATAAGTTTTTAATTTACACGAAAGATATTGAGCCGTAACCTCTTACGACGTTTTATGATTATAAATTGGAAAGCCTAACAACCAAAAACCTCATGAACTTGCCTTCTAAAGGTAATTTTTGGCATCATGACCCCGAGGTACCCCAGTGATCTCCTTTTCTCATGGGGTTTACTGTCTTTGGTAAATACGGGTGACGCAACCCCGGGTTACTCTAGCGAACCTTCTCTATTTTCGACCCTCCTTCTTGTCAACCAATTTTGGTATTTTTCAATATTTCCATATCTCGACCATAGTTAAATCTTGTTCAGGGCAGCATAGCCATATCTTTCCCTTGCGCCAATAAACTTTACATTAACTCGCTCATTAGCTCTTTTTTCGACATTTCCTGTCTACTAATTTCTCCTTTTTCCAATTATTTTCTTTTCAAAAGTGTAAAAGTAACTCACAAAAACACTTTGTTTGAAGCTGCATTGTCGCATCTGGTCGTTGAACTATAAAACTCCACCATCCCATCGCATCGCCAATAGTCCTAGTATTGTTTTAAATGTGAAGCTATTAAACATTCTTTTCGAACACTCGTGCACCAAAATAAGTTTGCAATACCTTTTCTAGAACTGAAAGAAGCTTGTAGAACAAAGCTTTGTGGGATTCATATCTTTGCGTTCACGTATACTTTTAAAGGTGCATGAAGTATTATTTGTAGCTGTTGCGGACCATCGGAGATACACCACTTAATGTTGATATTATGAAATTAATCCTGTTTAAGTAATACCATAGGAGTTAAGAGAGCGAGTTTAAGTATATCGTTACCAGGTTGTTGTAAAATATTATGTAATGGAAATTTAATCAGAATTTATAAATTAAATTATATATATTGCGTAACTTAAAAAGTTTTATTGCTAGCACAGAAAGTACGTTCTAAAACTAAACGCTACGTAAATTTGTTAAATCCTCTAATAAATAAATTTTGAAAGCAAAGCAACTTTGAACTCAAATTCTTTAACATATGATGTTAAACTATTTGAAATTTACCAAAAAACTCGTAGTTTACCGTATAAAAATTCCATTAATCATTATACTCGTATGATCTACTGTGTTAATTAAAAATATTTATGTCAGGAATTTTCAAATTAGTACATCTGTACATAATTTGTTTCCATTTAAAACACAAAGAGGAAATGTGAGGAATAAACTATATATGTATTTACAGGTATCACCGCTGCTAACTCTGGGAGACATCAATAGCAGTCAAGAAGAAATGTCGTACATTACAAGAATGCGCAACGTTATTAAGTTTCAAATCGAGAAGATTGATGATTATGAACACTTGAGAGTTGCTTCTTTTAAACATAAGATAATATGCTTAATTAGCATTAGCTTTACACTGGAAACCTGTTTAAGTTATACTTTAGTTAATGTTGTGAAATCTCATGTTTTGGTGCATAATATTATACCTTTCCGTAACTGGAGAATAATAATTATTGACGATGATGGTTTTCGAGAAGGACAAAATCCATTTCGACATTTAGAACAAAGAGTTTGGAGAGCTGGAAATATGTCGACGGATCTATTTTTAGCAACATTCTTCGCTAACTTTTTACGCATTTACTTCTCTTACACCTGGTGCAGTCCGTTAAAATTTCCTTCAACAATATTTACGGCCAATACGCTCGACAGTATTGAAATTGCTGAGCCTGCAATTAACGTGAATTCGAAACATCATACATGGAGACGCATATATGCAGATAACTACTCTCTTTTCTCTTGCTCAGGACAGGATATTGCTGCTTATATAAAAGAAAAGACAAATAGCAATAAATCGGTAAACGTATTCAAGAAAATAATGAAACGCGAATTGGGCGACTCGATTAGTGAATACAAAGTTCTAGAATCCATAGCTTCGCCTTATTATTATGAGCTCCCTCATCAAAATGAAGAAGAATACGCTATATTTAGAGCAGAAAATGATTGGTGTTTAGGAAGGAATGGCTTGCTTTATGTGGTGTATTCTTTTGAATGTGGATTGGAAAACGCTATGAAGCATTTAGCATGATGTACCGTCGATACCTTCATTTTTTACTTTACATGAAATCAGAAAGCAGTGTTATATTTAAGCAAATCCGGATTGTATTTAAAATTAAGTTTTAAATTTTTCATTAATAAATTTTATTTATATATAAATAATGATGTCATTTTGAAATCTTTTCACTCATTATTTTACAGTTTCAAATTTACGAGGTCTTTCGCCAAAAGCCCTTGTGTTGCTTCTTTTGAGAAATTAATAAAACC
>BMAW01052615.1:0-19386 GCA_019974015.1 Nephila pilipes | reverse complement strand
ATATTAAGGGATGTAATAAAAAGTTGAAACAATAAAGAAATTTGTAGGATAATATTACGAACCGTTAGAATACAGGATTTAAGCTTAAAATGTAAGTAAGGATTTTCCCACACGCACTTCGGACAAATAAGTTTCGCTTCAACAATAGGACATTTCAAATGAAAATCTCTGGTAAAAGAGCCAGAGAAAACGTAGTGATTAGCATCTCCAAGAGAGTCACAGGGACATAAGTTATTATTTTTTTTTAATTAAAACGATTTAAATAAGAAACTAATAGACCATGACCAGTTAAGAAGCGAGTAATTAAACTAGAATTTGGATAAAAATCCAGATTTGGTCTCGAGATATAGGACTGAACCCAAATACTAGTATAAGTAATTGATTTTCAGACCTCCCAGTCAGAAAGAAGCTTTTTCAGAGAATCTCAGAAGAGGGTTGTTGGCGAAGGATCTCGTAATTTTGAACCTCGGTCAAGGGTCGAAGTAATAAGGAGTTGTATCTCCAGCCCCATGGATGGGGCTGGAGATACAACTCCGCCGTTTGATTGTACAAAACCAGTGTACAGAAGAGAAGAAATCTTCCCTCACTTTGAGTTTTACAGAATGGATTTTTCTTTTTAGACGTAATAGATCAAGTGGTACATGTGTAGGGATTCTTAGGGGCTTTAGATGCGGACAGAATGTATAGTAGGGATTATCCAAACAGGTCTGAAACCGTAAGAATAGATGATATGTCAAGTTTTAAGAGCACGTGTTTGCATAAACTAAAATTAAAAAGGAATGTTATCGGGAAATAAGAAGGAACACTTTACTTTTAAGAGAGAGAATAGAGAAAATTAGGAAATTAAATTATTATTCAGTAAAACTATTAGAAATTAAAGTTAAATCATCACACACACACATATATATATATATATGCGTGTGTGCGTGCGTGTGACAATAATTTTAAGGATATAAAAAATTGTAATAAAATTGAAAAATTAGACATTTTTATAATCATAAATATGAAAATGTAGAGTTAACTATCATTAAGATAGTGTCTCTCAGTAAAAGAAAGCTATTGGTTTGAAAACTACTATATCAGGGATTATAATATTATACACCCATATGGTTTTAATACTTTGATTTTTAATAAAAATATAATTCAAATCCTTAAACAAAACGACAACAAATACTATTTTTATGGAAATTATGGTTATTAAGCTGAACATTTCAAATACAGTTAATAATAAAAGAAAATAAGAGGAAATTAATTAGATGTTATGAAAGAAAAAATATTTACTAAACAATAAATTTCAAAAGAATTTTAATATTAAAAGTATCAAATGCTTTCTTTTGGAATGAAGAAAAAAAAGGAAATTAAATTCTAGGAGAATTTATAATTAAAGTAAATGAAATTGGTGTAGTACTTGTCTTAATATTGTGAAGGATATTTGTAATTATATTTAGTTAATAAATATTAAATAGATACTTATAATAATAATAATCAAACTATACATTCCAGTACCAGTACATTTATAGTTCTCGCAATGCAACTAACCCGAGTACTCTGTGACCGTTTATTTGGATGTACGAATCTCCCTCGCAATGATGTCTACGAGGTTATTCGACAGCTGTTCTTTTTCATTGTGTTCCATATTGGAATGATACGAATAGTATCTCTTTAGCTATCATTTTGTAAATATTTAAACTAACTTCCTTTCTGGTTTTTCTTCTATTTGAACAAGTGATATTCTTATGAACAGTACTATATATGTGTGTGTGTGTGTGTGTGTGTGTGTGTGTGTGTGTGCGTGCGTGTAGGCGGTGGGGTGATGATATTGTACATCCCGAATCTACGATGGTTTGCTCTTATGTAAAGGGCTGGTTGTCAAAGGGGGTGTTGTTTTTGTAGAAATTCAATGATGAGGCTCGACTTATTTTACTTCGTTTATTAGAAGAGATGATGAAGAGTGAGTGTATTTACAAAAGGAGATGACGAATTGACCAGTTCATCGGAGCAAAACAGATGGTTGCCTCATTTAACCCCCACTGGCGAAGGGTGCTGGAACGCGCTCTGGCATTCGGATTTTACTTCCGACGCGGGTAATGCGAAGGAGAAGAGAAGCGGAAATGTGGGGGGAAAGAGAGCGAGGACGAAAGGTCAATCAGTTTTGTTCTGAAATAGGTGGCGCTGCATGAGCTATCACATGACGCTGTATCGGAGGAATCTGTCAAGGTGCCATCTATCGAGTATCGGAGGAACTGGTTTTACAGTACATTGGAAAATAAAATTAATTCTTTAATAATTAGCTGGAAAATCATATATATATATATATTGATGCAAAAAATATTAAATTGTCTCGGATCAAACGCAATACCTTTTTGAGTCACTTGAATTTAATTACACCTTCAGTCCAAATAGAAAATATATTATAACAACTTTAAGCGCGCTTCAGTCATTCACAAAGTAGATGTTTTTATTTTCTGAAAATGTGATCTCCGCTTTTTGTTTATTCTATATAAGGTTGATTTTGTGTCGCTATGTTTTATTTTCCCATTTTCCTATTCTCCAGTGAACCCCGATATTCGATATCCCGAATCAGCTCTACTTCCAGTTAATTGGCCTTAAGCTTACCGTCTACCAGCCATTTTGATTTCGTAAATGTATTGTTAATCCCATGGCATTTCTGCTACCTTTTTCAATTTTCTACTATTTTATCTATTTGAATGCAAAAAAAAGTGCATCCGAAAGAGCAAAAAACAATGAAGGTATCAGCGGAATTAGACTTTCTTTCTGACTTTATTAAAAATTTCCCCCTATTTTAATGTTTCGTTTGTCGGTTTTCCGGTCTTTAAAAAACATTCTAAAATATTTTCCTTTAATATTTAATATATATATATTATATATCCTAACACTTTTTTTGCATTCGGATACATAAAATAGAGCCAGGATTTGAGGACGGTAGTAGAAATTCCATGGAATTAACACGGCGTTCACGAAATTAAAATGACCGATAGACGGAAGCCTTAAAGAGGGTTAACTGTATATATTGGGGTACTCTGTGTCACTTAAGCTCCCTGCAGTATCTTTTACAAATTTCGTGCTATTTTAAGTGCTTGCAGTGAGAAGAAAGTGCATATTTGCGCCTCCTATCCATGAAAAAAAATTATTGCATTCGGAAGTGCATTCAGTTACAAATGAGAAAACATGGAATTTTGAAGAACTGTAAGAGATTTTTTTTTTTTTTTTTTCGGTTTGCAGGAAAAATTGGTAAATTTCTTCATGAATAGAAGTGATCAATATAAATTTTACTTTATCCTGGAAACACTACTTGTCACTTCCCAATCTAAAAGTCCCGACCTCTAAAACATCTTCCCACCAAACGATTCGATTCGCAGACAATGTTCATTGAAAAATGTTCGACGCGATAATTTTAAGTGCCTCCTTCTCCACCCTCCTCATTTCATCTTCCGGTAGCTGAAACCAGAGGGTCAAAGTGGGGGAGGAAAGATAATGCCCCACAATAAATCACTGCGACGTTATTTCCAATTACGCAACCCCCTCTCCCCCAACGCGTGGAGTCAAGTTGCAGACGAGTTTTCGTTTCCCCTTCTTCTCCACCCTCGTCTCATCCATCATACCTTGAAAGATAGGTGCACCCCTCTGACCCTCCCCCTTCTTCACAACAAATATGATTAATAAAGGCAGATTGGGCACCTAGTTTTGATGGCTTTTACGCAGACGATAAAGTAGAAAGCATCAGACGACAGTGGAAACGTTTAGCATGCGCCGGGGGATTGACGTGGAAAAATCATTAGGACTTATCTGTTCAACTCGTGAGGTGAATTGAAAATTTGATTCTTCAAGTAGGTTGTGAATCGATGCTAGCTTTTTTTCCAAGTTGTTCAGAGACTTTATGCGAATGGATATCATATCAAATTAGTAATTGTTCAGTATTTATATTGTTAATGAAATAGTTTACTCTCTCTAATGAAAATAATCATAATGCTTTACTAAAATTAAATTTTCCGTCTGTGTTTATTTCCAAAGCAAATACTCTTTTCTCCATATCATTTTTTTTTTTACTCGTGATAGTATAACAATGATTATAAAATGCGCATTCTTCAATTTTTCACTCTTTATGGACAATAGCTGTAGAATTCGGGTGTTGCTTATACTAACTGCAAAGAATCCAGGATTCGAATTACCCAAACTACGAGATAGTTGAAAAGAATTCAGTTTTTATTATTATTTTAAATTAAACTATATTAAGAACTGTATCAGCATGAAGGGTATAATTTACGTGACCAGTTATTTTATTCTTCGAAACGGGACACCCGAGTGCTTGGAAATGCTTAAAAATTTTAAGAGGCCAGTAGACTCAGCCCAATCTTACTTGGTCGAAGTAATAAGTGAATGGAAATAATAATAATAATAAATGTCGCTGGAGGTGACGAGTTAGAATTAAAAGAGAGAGAGGCATTCTTTTATGTAACTTGTTATGGTTGACAAGGTGACACTGGAGCACATGAGCTTGTGTGCTCTCAATCTCCATATCGGTATTTAGATTTTTTGGAAGCTTTACTTCGGCTTTTTCCAGCCCAGAACTGCGTTGGAAAAATTATTCGAAAATAATTAAATTTGTGGTGTGATGAGATTTAATGGTTACTTTAAAAAATTTTAATTAAAAATTACACGAAACTGTGAAATTGTGAGAAAAAAAGGCTAAGTTATCATGAAGAAATGGAATGTTATCTTACAGGTTGATGAGAGGTGAGCAGAGAAGTGGGGGTATGTATCTGAATTTCCCAGCCGATCAATGGGGAAGCTTCCATTCATGATGGTATTAACTTGTTATGTTCATATGTACGAGGTGCGTCTATTAAATAACTAGACTCACGTTGCTACAAAAGAAGTACGCATTCGCCAAACACCAGCGAACGACAGCTGTTCAGAGTGGAGCTTTCTCTTTCGAATGCAATGTTGGCGGGCGTGTATGATCTTAGGATACACTCTTACATTTTTTTTTTTCTCTTTTTACGTAATTCTCACAATTTTCTCTTTCTCAATATTTCTGACCGTCGGTTCAGTATTCGTGCGATTCCTGAGTCTGTAGGAATTGACACAGAAAGCATACGGCAAATTTATTTCAACAAGATAATGCGCCATTTCATTCCACATTGTCCATCAAGATGTTTCTAGCTAAATACAGCATCCCACTGTTAGACCATCCACCTTATTCGCCGGATCTTGCGCTATGCGACTTCTATGTCTCTCCTAAGGTGAAATCTTCATTAAAAGGAACAAGATTTCAGTACGTTAAATCTGTGAAAGAGAAAGAGTCCAGAAGAAGTTGACAGAAGACGACTTTCAGCACTGTTTCGAACAACAGAAGATTAGCATGGAGCGTTGTAGGGGTAGAGGAGGGGTGTAATTGAAGGCGATAATAAGTAAATTCGTATGCCATCAAAATAAAGTGTTTTACAGCATCAGTCTCGTTTTTTAATAGCCAAACCTTGTATGTATGTTTAAAAAAATATATTTCCAGTGCAAAATTTGTACTTGAATTTCAACCACCTCCCATCATCCGACCTAGTTAAAATTTTGCATAAACTTGTAAATCGGAGAACAATTCCTTACTACGGTATACTGAAGCAGTGACTGAATAGGGGGAGGTGGGGGGGGGGTCGTATAATGCACTTAACCACGCCCAATTCAGTTGAAATTTTGCACACATGTGTAGCCCACGTAATTACCTTTTAAGACCAAAAAAGAATTAAATAAATATAAATAAAAAATAATTTTTTTATATTAAGCTTTTATTAATGTTGGACTAAAAGGTATAAAAATATTTTTTTAAATGTAACGTTATTCATAGTTTATAAAAGCTTAGTACGTTTACACTCTTTTTTTATCTTATATATATATATATAGGTAGGTAAGGTAAGGTAGGTAGGTAGGTAACTACGGAACTTAAATTTATCGCTAATAACCAAGGTTCTTTCAATAAAGACACTCTCACACTTTTATAAATAATATATTATTTTAAATCTAAAAAATATTTTTATACCTTTTAATCCCTCTTTAAACAAAAGCTTGCTGTAAAAAATTATTATTATTTACTTATGTCTAATGATTCTGATTTGATTATTCATTAACTCTGCTCTCAGATGCAACAGGAGGATTATTGTCGGCGGGCCTTGTAATTTTGAACCTCAATCAAATGACGAAAACGACACCGAGCGCATGCATCCCTTCTCAAAATTTCCACTTCTCTCCAACGAGAATATTTACAGTCTCAACACACATATTTAAGACGCATTAGTCCACTGCTCGAAGGGTCAAAAATGGAATCAGCCCTCGAATCTGTGACACGACGGAAACAATGCTCATGACTTTGACTATCGCAGCCATCATTGAGTCGCTTCATTTTTAATAATTTATTTTAATGAAAGAACTGAAAAAAATATAAAAATTGGTTGACAAGAAGGAGGGTCGAAAATAGAGAAGGATCCTTATGGTATTCCTGGGGCGCATCCTTCGTGTTTACCAAAGACAATAAATGCCTAGGGAAAGGATAAGACAGCTAGGGTGCCTCAGAGTCATGATGCTCGTTCCTAACTACAGAAGTCAATCCCCTGAGGTCTGTTGATATAATCCCCAGGGGCAGGGTGCCCCGCTATACCCCCAAACACTGGGTACCCATTTTAGTCGCATCTTACGAAACGCACGAGCTACAGTAGGACCATTTTTTCACACCCGTTCAGCAGTGTAATGTAGTTAGAAATAAGTGAATGCACTCAAAAATTACTTCTGCATCTCGATCACACAAGTAACAAATTTCTTTCTAATCAATACATACATTATTTTTTATATCCCTACTATTAGTTCACACTCTCCCTATATATATTTATATATCTTGTTCAAATTTTCAATCATTAATAAAATACTTTTATACATCCACTCAAATTCAAATACATTTTTTTTAAACTTTAAGCGGATGACACTTGATGTTAATACAGTTTATTCAAATATTAATTAAATTTAATTGGTGAAAATGCAGTTCAGCCCAACCCCTTGGCACGATTTCAAAAATTGTCAAACTTGGCGATTTTTTTTGGCTGAACGTTAAGTCCGCGACTGGACCAGGGTAGCCACATTTGGCAAAATACCACCAAATAATTCGTGTCGCCAAGGGTGGATGGGCTAAACTGCATTCCAACCATTTAATTTACCGGATGAATTAAGAAATAAGGCAATGCTCCTACTATGTCATTTGTCTAGCAATGGCAAATTTGGTAGAGCGTCGGCGTAGAATCTTCGTGCCTTCGGATCGAATCTCGTCAAAGCATAAAAGTTTTTTATTAGGTTTTCAAATAATTAATTTTAGATCTATACGGGAATTTTTTTTTTCTCTTATATAATATATTAAGCGGGATATAAATTTAGGAATAAATACCGTCAGTGACGAAGCATTTAGATCGTTGGAAAAAAATTTCTTTTGACACTTAATATTGTGATTCTGTCATATGTAAATACATATTAATATTAATTGTAATTATTTAATAAAAAGTAACTAAAATAAAAAATTTCTTTGTTGACTTAAGTAGGAATTGACTTTAATTTTTTTTTTTATATTACTTGTTTAATCTCTTTTCATGTACGTACTTTGGTTAAATTAATTCATTCATATATTCTTTTATTCTCTATGGAATAAAGTCCTCCGATCCAATTATTACTCTTATTTTACAGAAACTAAACTTGTCATACATTACTGTCTGATTTTTCTTTGACGTTTTTGGCCATTTTTTTACTTGCTTCAAAATTGTCACAGTGGCGTGCTTCCCCTCCCCCTTCTGAAAACGAGTCATTTTTCGGCCTCACGAAGCTGTACTTTTGGACAACGGAATAGGTTACCTACGACGACGATAATAACACGCTTCTTGTGTGTTAGCCATAACTAGAACATTATTCAGGATGATTTTAAAAAGTATTTTGAAGATAAAAGTCACAGTCATTTTGCTACGTGTAGAGCTCGAATGATTTTTAATTTTAAGAAAAATCTACAAGATGACCGAAAATAAATTTACAAAAGAGAATAAATAAGGAAATAGGAATAAATACCAAAAACAAAAAAAACAAAAAAAAGAAAAGAAAAGAAAATCCAGATAACTTTTTTTACTTCTTGATTTAAAATCCAGGACTATTTTTTATTTAAAAAAGTAAAAGGAAAATTTAGTGAAATCCACAAAAAAAAAAAAAAAAAGAATAGCGACAGCCGAGGAAAGAGAAATTGTGATTGTTTGTTTGGTTTAATTAACGTCGCACCAGAAGTAACACGGGCCATTGACGATGGACCTCGCAATTTTGAGTCTTGATCAAGTGCACCTGAGCACCTGACCGATAGCACCTGAGCTGACACCCCTTCCTAACTTCAACACCACGCCAACGGTAGGATTTTGGGCCCAGACAGATTTTAACGTGCATCAACCTCGGCTACACGGCGGGTCCACGAGAGCTATCGGCAACAGACCTCGCAATTTTGAATATCGATTAAGTGACGTAGCTGATACTTGAGCTGGCACCTCCTTCTCCAAACTTACACACCTTGGCATTGGGGGTGGACTTGGGACCTCAACCATATTTAATGTGTATCAGCCCTGCTACACAGCGAATATTTTGTGTCATCACGGCTCGGCGAAAACCGCCGGCCGCGAGTCGGAATAGGCTACCGTGGTCACATTATGATGTGAAAGCCCGGAGAGTGAAGGTTCAACTCAAGTTTCGCCCTTGAAACTTAACCGATATTCAATATTATGAGACCCGTCGCAAAAAACAAACCCGTCATGAATTTGATTTTTCCGATACCTTTTCTGGACTACTTCTGAGAAGAGCTTTAAGTCCTCCCGTTGGCACGGTGTGGAAGTTAGGAGGGGAGGAGCCAGCTCAAATATCATCCTCGTGACTTGACCGAGGTTCAAAATTACGAGGTTAGTCGCCAATAGCCCTCGTGTTGCTCGTTGCTTCTAGTGCGACGTTAATAAAGTAAAAAAAAAAAAAACGAGAAGAGTTTTATAGGATAAAACTAGAAGATGCATTTCACTTCGTTTCTTAATCTATTTGCATCAGTCAACTTTGGGAAATGAACATGAGCTTTCTGGAAGAAGTCGCGTCGAGTGAGTGTGAGTTAACGGCGCAAAAACCAGATGTGGTTATGCTGCACCAAATAAAGTAAAACTGTAGACGTTTGAAGAAGGTGAAAAAAGATAAAAGTTGGTTGACAAGAAGTAAGGTCGAAAATAGAGAGATAGATGGCTTGGATATCTCGGGGTTGCGCGTCATTCGTTTTTACTAAAGATAACATATCTTATGGAAGAGAAAAAAATCAGTTGGGAGCTTCGGGGTCTTGATGCCCGTACCTACCAAAAGAAGGCAAGTTCTTCAGTCGAATCGAAAGAAAAATTGAAAAAATTTGAGTGAGTGAATTTAAAGATTATTGGCACAAGAGCTGGGTGTGGCTATACTGTGCCAAACAAGATTTAACAATGGTCTATAGGTGAAAAATTTGAAAAAAAAAAAGACAAAAATTGGTTGACAAGAAGGAAGGTCGAAGATAGAGAAGGATCGCTAGTGAAATCATTTGAAATGGAGTAATAAATATAAAAAAAAAGCTTCACACACATAGCGATACTCGAGAACCATGTTCGACCTGTGTGATCGCATAAAAGTTTAAGCTGAGATTCGATCATAATACTACGAATACACTATGATTGTAGATACCATATCCAATGGTAATAGCGTAGATATTATTGTTGTCAGTGGGTGGTCTCAAGCGTCAGACTTCATCTAATTTTCTTTCTTTTTTTAAGCATATAAAATTTTAGCTAATTTATTCTACCACAGTTATTATACACGAAGGTTGTTCAAAAAGTACCCGTGTTAGGAATGTGAAATAGCGTATTCGAGATAGGAATGTGGTAACTCCCTATCGTACTGTCAAGTGATCGTTTCCCCTTTCCTTGAGGAAAAGAAGTTCATGAGCATGATTCCCATCTCAATCCAAACAATCAACGTCGAAGCATTTTTGGCCATTGAGACCAACTTCGCCTTCTTCGGAGGGAATGGGGGTAACTCCCTTTGGTATTGTCAAGAAATCATTTTCCCCCTTTTTCTGAGAATTTCATGAGTATGACGTCCTTCGCCTTCCAAGAAATCACCAACGCAGCTTTTTGGAACAATGAGACAGTCTTCGCCTTCTTTGGAGCGGATTTACAGGAAGCAAACAACTATTTTGATTGTTGCTTAGTTTCTTGTGATTAATAATGAATTCGGATCTCATCGACAGGGACAACTCGACATGGGATCTATCAAATTTTGATTTGAAATCGATTAATTGAAAATAACCTATAGATCTAGGTAAAATCTGTTTTAGTGCTATTTAGCACATAATAACAATAACAGCTTGCCTTCGTAACGCCGAATGTCTTGAAAAACGGCCATCTTTTGAACCACCCTCGTACAAAGCAATTTAATTTTAATTGAACTTCGGAGAACAACCAATACAATAATTATTTGAAACTACACATGAATGGAAATATCTAGCTTCAATTGTAATCTAAAATTGAGGAAATACTTTATTTAAAAGCTCCAAGTTGAAGTTCCTCCTATCTGAGACCGAGAGAGTGCTAATTTTTCTACATCTTACAGGTAAATAAATTACTCGTAAAGAGAGGTAGTTTCAGTCTCATATTAAAACTCTCCTCTAGTATAGGTTAAAATTTGTAATTTAAAAAAAAAAAAAATTCAAAATCGAGATTGTTAAGATTTTCTTGTATATTTCGAGATATTTCATAAAGTTCACAATCACACGGATGCTGCATGAAAAAGTAATATGACAGTCCGTAAAAATACTCATTTCCTTCCATTGTTCACGTGCTATTACGAACGATAACCATCACACAGACTATTGTCTGAGATGAAGTGAAGTAAAAGAATGATCTTGGGTGTACGAATCTGGAATAATGTTAAAGGTGAGAAAGAGAGGGAGGACGGTAAACTTAAAACCCACACAGTCACTTTATCTTAGTAGAATTTATAGAGTAATATGGTAGGTAAAAATATCGATATATTTGTTTTGTTCTCCAATTTCACATTTTCCTTTTTCTTACTTGAGGTTGCCGTATCCAAAAGGTCCAATTGTCCTGGAACTTTTGATAAACAATAAAGGTGTTTTAATACATTTGGTTGTCTTTTCCTACCTTGCTTTTATGCCTATAAACGTTTAAAATATCATAGTCATTAAAAAATTTCAGATAAACTTGTTCAACAAAAAGTTTTAAACTTATTTTGGCCATTAAAAAAATCTGCTGTAACATGTATATACAGAAGAGTCAAATCGTTATGAACAGACACGCAAAACAACTGCAATGGATGTCCTTGGATGACGACCGGAGACAGATAGCACAGAATAGGGGTGGCCAATTTTTAGACAGACGAGTTCAGATGTCCTATATAACTCTAACTCTGTTTATACCTGTCTTACAATCATGGTTAAGGTTGTTTAATACAAGTAAGGATAGAACGTACTTAATGGTACTTTAAGTAAACTCTGAGGTGTAGGCCAGTGATAACGCCTCTTCCTGTCTCAGAGGTGGTTAAAGTATAACTTTTAAGGTTTGAAATTTACAGTAGTGTTCATTTTTTTGGTCATCGAAAAAACTTTTTTGAAAATAGGAAAATAAATAAATAGATCAGTAAAATAAATAAATTAGCCTATAATTTCAATAAATTTATTCTTATTATTAATCGTGTTATTTTATTAATAACGAATATTTAAATATTTATGTAATGAAAATCTTTCTTTTTAATCCTTGTGACATATATCTGATTAGCATATAGCATTAAAGTTGCATTAAGAATTTTTTAATGAATTACATTTTTTAAATTATATAAATTTTTTCGCAGCATAAAACACTACCTCAATGAAGCTTAAAGTGGAGTTATTTTTTAGAAAGGTGATTTTGTAACAAATATTTTCTACGTGGTTAACAGTTGATTGAATGAAAGTGAAAAGCGGATTATTTCAATATCGTATTCGAATGACTAAGAGTCGCGATAGCCGATTGGTCAAGCTCGAAGCAATGTTTCAGTCGAGTGGTGGGCTCGAGTCATAATTTAAGACCCGCAGTGAAGCGAAACGCTAGATCTGTCGAGGCTTAAAATCCTCCTGTGAGAGTGGTGTGGTTGTCTGGAGACGGAGTACCGGTTCAAGTATCATCCTCGTCACTTTGTTGTGGTTCAAAAGTACAGAATCAATCGTCAATAGACCTTATGTTGCTTCTAGGTGGGAACGTTAATAAACAATGAATTAGCTACCAATGATTTTATATACTATTTTTTGAAATTAATATGAGAGATGTTTTATATTATGTTACGGTCAATTTCATACTATCTTATTATGTTCCTTATCTTAATATTGCATAATTCACACAAACATTTTAAAAGTACTTAATTATTTTCTGTTGCTAAAACATTCACGGCTAATATGTATTCCCTTTAATTGGGATTACTCATAAATATATGTCAAGTGTTTGTTGAAAAACTACTTCATCGTTTTATCCGAAATGTTTCAGGTTTACCGCCGAACAATGATGGACCATGGTAGATTATTATTCACAGTTGGTTTTACTTAATTTGTTTAAACTTGTGGCCGCGGTAGCCCAGTGGTCACGATCGCAGACTGGCAACCAGCGGTTTTCGTCGAGTCATGTTTTCGAACCTTGTGACCACTAAAGATCCGCCTTGTAGCCGGGGCTGATACATGTAAATCTTTTGTTTGTTTGTTTAGCTTTTATTAACGTCGCACTAGAAGCAACACGAAGGCTATTGGCGACGGACCTCGTAATTTTGAACCTCGGTCAAGTGACGAGGACGACACCTGAGTTGGCACCCCTCTCCTAACTTCCACAAAACTCCAATGGGAGGACTTTGGGCCCCGACAGATTTAACGTGCATCAGCTCCAGCTACATGGTGGGTCTTTAGTGGCAAGGCTCCGAACCCGCGACTGAACGAAAACCGCCGGCCACGAATCCGAAACCATGGCCACTAGTCTACCGCGGTCATTACATATAAATCTGGTCGATGTCCCAAGTCCTCCAGTTGGAACGCTGTGGATGTTTGGAAAATGAGGTGCCAGCTCAGGTGATGTCTTCGTCACTTGACCATAGGCTATGTCCGTTGCCAATAGTCCTAGCGTTACTTCAAGTGCAATGTTGATAAAACCAATTCACCTTATTGTTTCACGGGTTGCAATTCTGCGCTGCTCTGCCCAAGCAGTTTTCTCTATGTGAGCATTAAGAAAATAATCATTACTGAAATTTTATAAAATCATATTAGGTCTGATTCTCAATTTTTATTTTCAGTATACCAGTTGGAGTTTCTTATTTATCTACTTCAAAATGAATAAATATGCCCTTTGAAATTATCTACCACACTTTTGTTTTGGCATTTCAAGGGTCCAATTAATGGATGAATTCAAACGCTTTAGGTTGATAGATCACCATTCACTTCTTCGTAAGAACATGTTAAAACTTAACAAGGCTTCCTTTATTAAATTTAGAACTTAGTCTCCGATAACAAATAATTTTTAACATTTAACCAGGACTATTGGAGACTCGATACTCACATTACTACTATTTCTTTCAATACATCTCAAGAAACAAGTATAAAAAATGTGTAAAATTAATTTCATAACACGTCTTTCCCACGATACAATCGCCTCCTTTCGACTGTCATCTACAACAGTTTTAAGAGAACTTTTACAAAATAGCTTGTCATTTTGATAAAAATTGTCGTCCCTACACCCCACCCTTTCAGAGAACCCCAATTACAACCCATCCGTAATTCTCGTACAAATATAAAAAAGAAGAAGAAACGAAGTTCCCTCCCTCTCTTGTGGGAAAGTTTATTTCTATTACCGCACAGATGCCAATCTTTTTTTCCACAACTCTATTAAATAAATAACGAGGTCGCTAAATAGGGACACTGAAAGCTACCAACAGAGCCACAGTTGGAAGAAGAATCCATACCAATCGGCAGCAGGAATTTTTAATCTCGCTACCAGAGTATCGGGTTGTGCTTAAGCCTTCTTTTGACAGACGATCACACGAGTCAAGATCGTCTGTCACTTCCATAATTCAGGGGTGAGGGGGGTTGCGGGAGCTACCGGAATGCGACAGTGACAAATGAGGGGTCGTGCGGCCGCACACTCATCACGCGCGAAAAGTCGTCTGCTACCAGACGATATTTCTGGTACACCCCTGTACACATTCTCTATTAACGGGATCAACAAATCTTCCTGTCTTTTGGAATGAACTAGACAGACAGACTGGCGGGTTGTATTTTTTTGGTACCTTTGCCACCCATAGGTTTTCTGCATTTTTTGAGAGACGTTTAAATGGCGTGGAGCGAAAAGGAAATGACAAGAATGGTCTTTGTTTGTTTGAATTACAATAGAGCCGCAATCAATCATTTTAGAGAAAGAGAAGACACAAGAAAAGAAACCATTTTTTTTTAGTTCGAAAATACGTTTGGATGGTCACCAAATTTACAATTAATACAATTGATTAGAACTATGCGTAATTTAGTTTGATTCAAATGTTTTATTCGTTAGCGTAATTAAATGAATATATTGAATGTATATATAAAGCGTTAATGAAACACGAGGTGTGGCTATTAAATAATGAAACTGACGCTTCTACAGAAGAAATACGCATGCGCCAAACGTCAGCGATCGACAGCTATTTAGCGTGAAGTCTTCTCTTTCGAATGCAGTGCTTCTCACTTCTGTAAGCACACAAATCCGTATACCCGTAGCCTTCGTTCGTATTAGAGGTTTTTTTTTTTTTTTTTATCTCGCCGGGAAAATGAAAAGTGAGCAACGAATTGCTGTGAAATTTCACATGAAAACTTGAAAAAACCACTACTGAAACTTAAAATTTATTAAAAGAAATGTATGGCAATGAATGTTTATTGAATGCACGCGCTCTTGGTCGGTTTAAGCGTTTTCAAGATGGTCAAGAAGACGTTAAAAGTGATTCAAGCCCGGGTCACCGTTCCACGTCAAAAACGAATGACAATATCAAAAAAATTGATCATCTGTTTTGATCAGATTGTCGGTTAAGCATTTGTACGATTGCTGAGACTGTAGAAATTAACAAAGAATCCGTACGGCAAATTTTTCCGCTTTGACAATACGCCGACTTATTCCATATTGTCTGTCGAGATGTTTCTAGCTAAGTACAGCATCCTAGTGTTAAAACATCCGCTTTATCTGCTAGATCTTGCGCCAAGCGACTTCTATCTGTTTCCTAAGGTGAAATCTGCATTAAAAGGAACAAAATTTGAGTCGTTGAAGCTATGAAAGAGAAAGTGACACAACCGTCTTGAAGGAGCTGACCTTTCGAGACTTCCAGGACTGTTTCGAAGAATGGAAGATTCGCATGGGGCGTTGTAGGGACAGAGGATGGTTGTATATTGAAGGTGATATTAGAATAAATATGCATGAAGCCACACACGAAATAAAATGTTTTACAGCATCAGTCTCGTTAGTTAATAGCCCAACCTCGTATATTCCTTTAATGATATTTTTATTTCATGTAGGTCCATTGTTAATTAATAACATAAAAAAATTAAAAATTATTGTGACATGCATTCAAATTGTACGAGATATACATATATATAAATAAATCATTGTAGAAATACTAAAATATTAAATTGAAAGGAAACGTAGCTTTTACAGTTCGTAAAGAGATAACAAATCGTTGATGAATTAAAATGAATCACAGCAATCTCTCGATAATCCGCAGATATTGGGCCGATTATTGGAAAATTACTAATCAAGCATTTCAACAGAAAATGCGATGTATAATTGAATGAAATTTAATACAGTATAATAATAATAAATAGTACAATTCAAGAACAAAAAGTCAAAGACAAGAAATAACTAAAACTACAAAAAATGTCTGTTTTTGTTTTGATAACCAACAATACTCCATTCAAATGGAAGGCTTGGTTTGGTTTGATTTGTTTATATTAACGTCGGACTGGAAACAACACGAGGGCTGTGGGCGACGGATCTCGTAATTTCGAACCTCGATCAAGTGACGAGGACGACATCTGTGTGTGTGTGTGTTGAGCTGGTACTCCTCTCCCCTAACTTCCACACCACGCCAATGGAGGGACTTAACACATCGAAATATTTAGCAAGCATCAGCCCCGGCTACATGGCGGGTCTTTAGCTCTTTATCACAACGTTTATCTAGATTTCTAAACAGGATTATAGCTACTGGCATTTTGTTGGTGAAAACTGACATCAATAGTGGCATTGACACACATAATTATTTCAATAGATTATATCACATATTCAAAACACATACAGAGAGAAAATATATTCAGCACTAGAGATATCTTACAGATATATATCTGAAAAAAATGGACGAAATAAAAAAAAAAAAATTACGCATTGCTGTATAAAAATGAATGAAATGGGTGGAAAAAAGGCCACCACTTACTTTAATGGCAGCCAGTTTGGGTTCTTTCTTGAGCAACGCAACTAATGCGTGATAATCGCTTTGAGCAGCCTTCACGAACCATTCCTTCTTCAGTTTCGAATCCAACTGCAAAGTAGAAGACGAATCGTTACAAGACTTCGTAACCTTAACGACAATTTTCATGCTAAGACCTGAAATGATCATTCATTTACTGAAACAACCATCCGGAAATTATATCTACCGAAAACAAACTGGCAATCTCAAGATAAAAATGGTGGCAATCGAGTAAACACGCCACTCTACTGATAGTGTTTGTTTCGTAACATAGGCAAAGCTAAGGAGATGTGAGAATCAATAATTTGCACAGAAAGAAGTTTGTAAATAACATTCGTAGGAACTGATGTAAACTAGTATTATCTGTAACTGAATTTGTTAAATAAAGATAAATGGCATACGAAGAAATAGTCACATATTCTTCGCCTTTTTAAAATAAAAAACTATAGAATAGTAGAACACGCGCTGTTATATTTTAAAAGAAATAAAAAAATAAAAAAAAATCTGATTTCTGCCATGCTTGATATAAATCAGGTATTGAAAATTCGGCGTTGGGTTATTTTCGACACCGTGGAGGGAGTTGCTGATCTTGAGGTACCAGCGGCGTTTCGAATCCTGGTCCATTCGGTCCAAAGAAAAGTTGACGGGACACTTTTTGCTGCGCTTTTATCAACCAGACTGAAAAGAGACTTCTCATTTGGAGTAGTTAGTAAGGCGTCTTAACTGCTGGCGTTGTTGTTGAGGAGCCCCTACACAGCATCGTGATGGTATGAAGAGAAGCATTGGTAGTTGTATAGAAGGTTCCTTTTTCAGCAATTTATGCAATTGATATCCATCCCTTCCCTGAAGAAATCAGTTTCACTTGGGACAATTTCCATTTTAGGTCGTCGTCTGTGTCTAGTTGAGTCGCAGGTCTCGTCGAGGCATGCGCCAGAGCTGGAATATCACTAGTTGTGATTTACGCGAGGTTGTCTTAGTTAGACATACAGAGACAAGTGTTTTACGTTGAGGACATATGCAATCGGTAGTAATAGGCTGTCCTGCCATCTAGTGTTCAAGTCCCGGGTCACCACTTCGGTAATGCGGTGGTTTTCGACCCCGTGGAGAGGAAGAGATTTGTACTTGGGAGCTAGCGGCGTATCGAACCCTGGACCAGCAGGTTTAGAAAAAAGTTAACCGGCCGCTTTTTGCTGCACCTATACCAACCAGGCTGAAAAAGACATCTCATTCGGGCTGTTGATAAGGCTTTTTAACTTCTGGCGTTGTCGAAGAGTGTCGTAAGAACGTAAGACCCTAAGAACCTTGATTAATACCAAATATTATCGAACGCATGTTTCAACAAATAGTTATAAAGAGCAAGCAAGATAAGTCTATATTAAAATCAACTAATACCTAACTCTGTTTTCTCACTACACATAGCTCCCGAAGAATATGTGCAAAAATGCATTGCATCTATAGAAAAATAGGAGATTGTTTCCAGTCTTAAGAAATCAGCAAAAATAATACAATACATTTTCGCTTTTGTTATAGGGGAATTGTGGGACATTATGTTAGGACTACCGAAAAATATATATAATTAATGAAACAAAAGTTTTTACAACGTTTTTCTGAATTTCACTTGGTGTGTGTGTGTGTGTCATCAAATTTTCGATCGTTAATTTAACCAACTTCCCATCAAGCTAGAGCTTTGAAATTTTGGGAATCGTTCGTACTCGCCTAACAATGCAATATTTAGACGTTTGCGATAAGTTTTAATTAATATTTTCTTTAATAATGCAGTTTAGCCCAATCACTTGGCGCGATTTCAAAAATTTGCTCCAAACTTGGCTGGTTTTTATTTATTATTATTATTATTTTATTTTTTGTTTAACTTAAGTCCGTAAAACGGAACAGGGTAGCCACATTTAGCAAAATATCGCTAAGTAATTCTTGTCGCCAAGGGTGGTTGGGTAAAAATGCATTCCATTCATTTAATTTACCGGATGAATTAATTAATTTTAGTTAGTTTTAACGTTTTTATGTATTTCACTTGGTGTGTATCTGTCTGTGTGTGTATCACTGTGTCATCAAGTTTTCTATCGTTAATTTAACCAACTTCCCAGCAAGCTAGAGCTCTGAAATTTTGGGAACTGTTCTTACTTGCCTAACAATGCAATATTTAGATATTTGCATCCAGTTTTAACTAATATTTCAATAATTTTTTTAATAAACTTTGCCGCCATATAAAAACATTGTTTTTAAAAACGTTGGTTTTTAATTCGAATTATTCTTTTAATTATCTCTTTGACTCTTAAATTGCAATGCCAATTTTTCCATTAATATAATAAAATATGGAGTTCGGTGCAAGTTTAAGTCTGTTAAATGTTAAAAAATCTACCAGATTTGGAGATTAAAAGATGCAAAGCTTATGGGCTCATGGAAATGTATCAACCATATTACGGGGTACATAAAGTTTTAATTATTACTAATCAGTAAAAACGAGATATATATAGAAATTTAATTTTAGCCTTCCACCATTAATTGTCTTAATTTTTAAAAAATATTCATAAATTTTTTTTATTTGGTTTTGCATATGTATTTGATACCCTGCTTTCACCAGTAATGAACTTAATTTTCAAATATTATCATATAAAGTTTATCTTAGTTGTTTTTTTTTTATTGATTTACACAATTATAAAAATTAATTCATATCATAGCAGCAATAATTACATTTAGCTTAAAATTTATTCAGTTTAATAATTTATCGTTTACTTTAATTTTAATATTTGAAAAATATATTATAGTCCTCTTCAGTATTTT
>BMAW01052611.1:0-16730 GCA_019974015.1 Nephila pilipes | reverse complement strand
ACTTATAGAATAATAAAGTGATCTACTATTTTTTTTTACAATAGGAGTACAAATATTTTTCCATTGGATACTGGGATTACTGTTGTAAAAAAAGATAATCCTGCTCCATTAGAATACATATTTTAAAAATAACATAAAGAATAATTCAAATATAATAAAATTTATTTAAATTTTGATACTTAAAGTCATATTTTAATGTTTTATGATTTATTTTCATGATTTTTCATTGCAGATACTACTTTATAAAGACAGAATCGACGCTTTTTAGTTGTCTATAATAAATCAAAACTTATTTTTATAAAATTCAATTAAGACAAAATTAATCACAAAGTTCGAACAAATGTTCAGGGGTCAAGGCGTAGTAAAAATCTTATAAAAGGGTCCAACTGAAAATTACGATGGCGTTCAACTTTGCACTATTTTACACACAGTACACTTTGCTTTTCAATTTAATATGATGGCTCTAGAAATGTAATTTACTGCGAAACAAGATTTGAAAAATTTACTTCGTTCATTATGTCCGTAAAATGTCACATTCAATATGAATCTTATAAATTTGGTGTCTAAATAAAAATCTCGATGTTGTTAAACTTTGCACAATTTTTGCACTTTGCGGTTTAATTTCATGTGATAGCTTTAGAAATATAATTCCGCACGAACATAAACTCGGACAATGTGCTTCGTTCATTATTTCCGTAAAACGTCACTTTCATTACGTGTTTCAGTTTGTATCGCCTCCAGGCATGCTCGAAACAACAGCTTTTCGTTAAAGAGCCCAATGCACCATGTGGGCACGATTAAAAGGACTTGTGTTACGTTTATTTAAATCACTGCGAAGATTGTACGCAAATTTAATTATGTAATATTTACTAATGAAAAGGAACTCACAGAAATCAAAAAGGGAGCATCAAAAAGAATGGTACAATAAACATTTTGAATATGGATGCCTATTCTAGGGTGTCTGCTATTTCATTCAATTTCAATTGACGGTCATTCAAAATCTTTTTGTGGATTTTTTTAATGTTTTCGTCGGTAACAACCTCTTTTGGGCGTCCACTGCGTTCACCGTCTTCGGTGCTCATTTCACCACGTCTAAACTTTGCACACCAATCCTTGATGGTTGATTTTCCTGGGGCAGTGTCCGGAAATTCGGCATCAAGCCAAGTTTTTGCTTCAACTGTATTTTTTCCCTTCAAAAAGCAATATTTTATCAACACGCGAAATTCCTTTTTATCCATTTTTTTCACAATAACAAAAGTTGCTTCACTCAAAATGCTATAATTCATAAATTAAAGATCCGACAGCTGTCAAATTTATACACGCATCTTTTGAGGGTTAGGGCTAACTAAAAAACGTATGGATTTAATTCTAGTAGCGCCATCTATGTGTCAGGCCGGGGACTTTTCATTTGACCTGTTATTGATGATAAATTAAAGTATAAATTTCGTTCGAAATTTAATAAGAATCTTATAAATGCGTCAAAGTGTCTAAATAAAAATCTCGATGTTGTTCAACTTTGCACAATTTTTGCACTGTACACTATGCGGTTTAATTTCATGTGATGACTTTAGAAATATAATTCTGCACGAGTCCGGACTCGGACAATGTGCTTCGTTCATTATTTACGTAAAACGTCACTTTCATTGCGAGTTTTAGTTTGTATCGCCTCCAGGCGTGCTCGAAACAACAGCTTTTCGTTAAGGGCCATATCGGTGAATTAAAAAATTCTGAATAACACCCATAGGTGGCGCTGAGTATTCCGAGGTATTTGGCATGTTTTGTTGGCTGGAATATCCAGCTCGAGCGATAAATGAGTCTGCCTAGAAGTATTCAATACGAAGTACAAAGGTCAATTGGGGTAATGGGAGGAGACATTATGGAGTTTCACAGTTGTAAAGTCGTTCATAACTATCTACAAAATGAAGAAAATTTCCAAAATCTGGATTACCCTCCACCACTAGCCTCAGAAATTGCAGATTACATAAAGAAAATAAAAATCAAAAAAGCACCAGGGAGAGAAGGCATCACCAATAAAATGATAAAAAACCTGCCACACCTCTGCATCTTTCAACTAAGAAACGTCATTCACAATATGCTAGATCTTGGTTACTTCCCGGATTCCTGGAAAACCTCTGTTGTCATCCCTATCCTGAAACCGGGTAAGGATCCTACCCGGCCAGAAAACTAGATACTAATTTCCTTATTACCAATCCTCAGCAAACTAGCCGAAAAAATAATCCACAATAGACTATCAAAATTTCTACAAGACCACGATATCATCATCCACGAACAACATGGATTCGTCCCGAAATTATCCACATCACACCAACTGCTCAGAGTAGTGGAATTCATCAAGACTGGATTTTACAAAAGTCAAAATACTGGTGTGGTCTTCCTGGATATTCAAAAAGCCTTTGACAGAGTCTGGCATACAGGTTTAATTTTCAAAATGATCAACTACAACACCCCTGCATATCTCGTAAAAATAATAAACTCATATCTACGCAATAGAAGCTTTCAAGTCACCGTTAATGAACAACTATCAAATCTAAGAAAAGTTGAAGCTGGAGTCCCGCAAGGAGGAATCCTCTCAACCACCTTGTTCAATTACTACGTGAACGACATCCCTAAACACCAAAATACAAAAATATGCATGTATGCAGATGACACTGCGATACTAGCAAGACACTACTTTTCACCCAAAATAGGCCAAGCACTAAACGAACACCTACAGAAACTAGAAGCATGGTACTCTACTTGGAAAATAGCCCTGAACGTTTCCAAGACAGAGGCCGTCTTCTTCTCCAGAAACTACAGAAAAATAGAACCAGACATTTTTCTGGAAAACAAAAATATACCCTGGTCTCTAGACACCAAATATCTTGGTGTAACGTTGGATAAAAAACTCACTTTTAAACAACACGTTCTACGAATTAAAAAGCAGTATAATTCTGCAGTAAATAATATTTTCCCCCTTATTTCGCGTAAATCTACATTAAGTAGACGTAATAAATTGCTTATCTACACCCTGATACTAAGTCCTATCCTGACCAATGCTAGCCCAGTCTGGTCGCATTGTGCTGACACAACACTGGAATTATTAGAAAAATCTCAAAATTCCACCATTAGAATGATAGTAAGAGCACACTGGTACATGAGAAACACAGACATCAGATACTCAATTAAACTTCCAATACTTAAAAACTTCATTAAAAAATTATCAGGAAATTTCTACCAAAAAATTGATACCTCGAGCAATAAAACCATTCAAAAAATAGAAAAGTACACCCCACTCAGAAACAACCCACAACTACACAGACCACGAGAAATTTTAATTCTTTAATTTCACTTATATTATAAAAACACTGGTACACAAGCACACTCCTCACAAAATCTCACCCCTATGCACCCACCTATATATACAGAATTAACACACCACACCATCGACCAATCACAGAGCGCGCTCTCACTGCGACCAGACAGAACAAGTAAGCAGGAATCCAATAGGCTACTGCTGCAATATCCTAAGCCTAAACTCATGAATTTCAACCCTCTTCTCTTTTGGATTAATTTTAACAACACTAGTACTTCAACTAGTGATATTCTAATATTAATAATATATATTCAGCATATTTTTCAAAATGAATTTCATATTTTCCAAAAAGCTATTGCACTGTAATTTTATTTTATTATCTTAATATCTAAATCTTAACTTCTGGGCAAGTGTAAAACCAAAATTCAGTCTCACCTCAAATAATAGCCAATTCACAGGGGATTAAAGCCCGAGAGGGTTATGTTCCCCGACAAAAATAGTCGGTTTGGTTTGGACAGTTGTAAAGTTGAAAGAGCCAAAGATTTATTTTGTCTATTACTTGAGTTATGTCTCTCTCTTTCTTTCTTTCTCTCTCTCTCTCTTTTTTTAAGGGGATGTGAGCGTATGAATTTAAAGTTTATTTTCTCTTAGTATGAAAAGCGCTTAAGATTAAATATGTAAACTTTATTTATTTTATAAGGAAAAATAATAATAGTAAAAAATAACAAGAAATAAATAATGGAGGAAAAATTATAGTGAATAAAAATGTAAAACAATAAAAAGAATGAGAAGAGCTGTCAGACAATTATCAGAGATAGCACTCTGAAATGTTGCCATGTAATATTTTCGAAGATATTCAAATTTAATTTATAAAAGCAATCAATAAAAGGATTATTATTTAACAGCTTAAATAAATACATTTAATCAGTATAAATGTTGTAAAACAAAATTTGAATATTATTTTATCATTTCAAAACAAAACTAACTGTATACTTAAATTTTATTTCTACTAAATAGACATATTGCGATTGAACTATGTATTCTATTAATCATAATTGTCCTTCGAAATTAAACTTACTTAAACCTTATGGGTAACTCCTCATTTTTGCAGAAATTCAAGCTGAAATGAAGTATAAGTAATTGGGGAAAAACCGTAGATCTTTTTCTGTCATATTTAATTATAAAAAAGCTCTCCCCCCCACAAAAATTGTTCAGTATAAATTTTTATAGTTCACTTATTTTCGTTTTATTGCCTAAATAGTTAAATTTGGAAAATATATATTATTATCATAATTTATTTATTAAAAAAACAAATTCCGTACAGTAAAGGGAAGCTTGCATCTATTTCAGGTTTGAAACTTTTATCTTTTGTTTTGTTTTTAACTTTTCAGGTTTCTTTTTATATTAAAATATAAAAATATTTCTTTCCATATGCTACAACAGCACTTTCTGAATAAGACCACAGTACCAGAGAAAGTTCGTTTAGAATTTTAAACAAATACTTTTTTTTTATTGATGCCTGTTTCCAAAGAATAAGCAAATATTACTGATGTAAATAAGAAATTAATAATCCTTAATTCATTAAATACTTTGATTGATTTTGTGCTTATTAACACGAGGGCTTTGAGCGATGGACCTCGCAATTTTAAACCTCGGTCAAGTGACGAGGATGACATTTGAGTTGTCATTCCTCTCTCCAAACTTCCTTCTAATCCTTTATTTTTTGTTATTGATTCAAAACACATATTCAAATACATCCATAACAATTGGATTAAACAAAAACATGCAGGGCAATGTTTTTATTTTCCAGATTTTGAAGGTCATAATAAGTTTCCATTATTAGAAGCAAATTTCTCTACACTTAAGTGTGTAACGATATGATATCGAAAATAATAATTTTGTAAAGTTTGCTTATGGTTTAATTTTAAAAGCTTTGTGTCCTTCAAATCTTGAAAAACAAAATGTGAAACTTGTGCTTAAGATATTCAATAACTTTGTTATTCAAGGGCTGCAACAATTAGGAGAGCAACATAAGCTAATAAGTTATGAAACAACATCAAATTTTATTTCTTTAATTTGTAGATGGTGGAAAATTGTTAATGTTAAGATAATTGTGTAAATGGACAACATCTGATGATCCTTATCAACAATCGATTACTTTATCACCAGATAACAAAGGATGTGAATTCTTAAACAAAATTTTATTTGCTTAGTTTCATGGAAGGAAAAAAAATTGTACTATTGGAATCCTAATTAAAGAAACACGTCTTGCTTTTATTCATGCAACATATGCTTTACTTGAAATGTCAAAATATTGTATATAAATGAATTAAAATTTTAATATTTTCTTCATGGGAATCCAAGCAGATGCAGAAAGTAGTTTTGGGAAATATAAGATAATTTCAGGTTCTCAATATTCAATATCAGTTCGACAGCTTTATGAAGTGGAAGCTAAACTAAGAATGCAAAATTTTTTACCTCTAATTTTAATTTCGAACACTTTTGGCAGCTTAAGTTAAAAAACATTGATTTAGAATATTCGTGTTGTGAAAGTCATTTACATTCTTTAATATTACATGATTTTTTAATATAGAACTTTCTGAAAAAGATTTTTGCGATGCTGAACCTTATCTGTGTGTTTTAATATATTTAGCTGGTGTTTGAGCAAGAACAAAACTTAAAAAGTAAAAATGCGACCTTTGCTCCAAATCAATTATTCTCAATAAAATTTGAACTAAATATTAACCATCATTTAATGCGTATCATAGACAGAGGAAGTTTTTTGTGTCCTATCCCATATATTGTCTCATCAGTATTCTACAACTATGTAACAGTTCGTATTCTATGAATGACAAAAATTACTATGAATGCCGATAGGTTATTATCTTGTGATCGAACCCAAGATTATAACTGAAATTTCAACTTATCTCAATAACAATAAAATTGGATCTGAGTCGAGATTAATATTTATAAACAGAGTCTGTGAAAAATATCAGCTTTTTGATGATCACGTAACTTTCCTACACCAATATCATACATTCTCTTATATTACTAACATTTGATCTCCAACAATATGTTGGTTTCCATAAGACACGGTTTATACACAATGCGAGGTTCTTAAATCAAATAACGTCAATGTAACCCAAAAAGTTAGCGGAAGGGACAAAAAGCGCGAGAATCAAAACAGTTTTATTTTCTCTATCGCGTTTCAGACAAATCGTGATATTTAAAAGATTTCTACAATTGAAAATTATGTATCTTTGCTTTTTTTTGAATTTAAGACATCATTTGCATTCTTAGAAAACTAATTTCCAATCTTTCAAATGCTCCAAATCAATCAGAATTTTTTTTCTTTATTTTTTTAAAAATTTAAATAAAAAATACTTATGTTTTGTTTATAATATGAGGGGGGGGAACCCTCTGATAAACCAAAAAAAAAAGTTCAATTTTGCTATGGTAATACTGTTTTATGACAGATAGCTGTTCTGTTAAATTCAACTGCAATAGATATTCGTTGAATTAATTATAAATCTGAGCTAATATGTGTAAACAGTGTTGCCCTCAAACTATAGCGCTTCTTATGTTAAAAAGTTATTCGAGGACTTGATTAGGAAATTGAAAATATCCGATTTTAATTTTCAATAATAATAATGAAAAAAGGCGAATGTTACCGATTACAAAGTGTGAAGTTCTACACTGATTAATATATTGCATAGATTAATTATTGATTAATTTTACGTGATTTGTTTTCGTACACCAGTTACATAAAAATAAGTTAAATGAAGCTTCCCCCCCCCGTTACTGAATGAATCATTTATGGTCAATGAAATATTTGTTATAGTAATCATTTGGTAAAAATTGATTGACAAAAAGGACGGTTAAAAATAGAGAAGAATCGCTGGGGCATCCAAGGGGTGCGTCACCCGTCTTCATCAAAGACGGTAAAATCCAAGGGAAATAAAAAGAGTACAAGGATGTCTTGGTGTTTTGTATTTGCCTAGAAAAGGCAAGTTTAAAGACTTAAATTGTGTGAGATGCTTAATTCGATTTGAAAAGAAATAATAAATAAATAAAACTAAGTTAAATAAAAAAAAAAGTAACTTTTGCTGGAATAAACAAATTAATTCAGTGCATCTTAGAGACTAAATTAAAATTTCCCATTTTATGCTTCACGAAATAATAATTTGCATTTTGTTATATTTTTTAAAGGTTAAAGAAAATTTATATAACTTTTAATTTATTTCGGAAAAGTTCAATATTAATTTAATTCAGATTCTCTCTTCTGTGCTTTTACTTCACTAAATCAAAACTTATATTTTAAACATCTTTCCAATAATACAAATTTACCATTGCACACAAATAAATTTTTATGAACACACACAAAATATTCCCAAACCGGAGAGTTTATAAGTGGTTAGTTCGTAAGGTTCGCGTACACTTCTGTGAATCATAAGGCTTTCTCCATTATTTACCATTAGTCACAATTTACATGTTGCTACAATTTCATTTCAGAAAGTAACTGTAAATATTCGCCAAAATTAAGCATTCCTCGCCAAGAGTACGTACTACAGAAAAAATATGCTGGCGCCATCTGTTGCAGATAGTCCGAAGTACGCCAATAATTAACAAAAATTCCTTTGAAACCTTAAAAAATTGATTAATAACGACATAAAACTATTTTCTGGCTACGCTATTCGATAGAGAGAAGTGTATTCTTCTAACTCATTCAATTCTGATTGAATCAATAATTTTTTTCTTGTAGAGAATGTGTTCGAACATTTCGTCTCCTATACTTTAACATAGAAAATTGAATATCCATTTTACATAAAGGCAAAATATTGCAAGTTTTCTTAAAAAAATCAAAATTCTAAGAACGCTATTTAGTAAATAATTATATTTGTTATATCCATAGTAATTTATATTAGTATTGAAGCATTTTTTCTACCTGAAAATGTGTTCGAACTTTGAGCCCTATTCTTTAACATTAGCCGAGAACAGCCTTAAAGAGCCCAATGCACCATGTGGGCACGATTAAAAGGACTCGTGTTGCGTTTTTTTAAGACACTGCGAAGATTGAACGTAAATTAAAATATGGAATATTTACTAATGAAAAGAAACTCACTAGGGAGTATCAAAAAGAATGGTACAATAAACAGTTTGAATATGGATTACTATTCTTTCAACTAACTTGGAATAAAAGCAAAATCTGAAAGAGTAAAAGAAGTTACTTTAGTAGGAAATGAAGAAATAGAGGCTTCTTTTGGAGAGGAGAAGGACGAAAGAGGACTTTCAGAACCACTCATCTCCCTGTTGTTTACTAAACACTATAATTTTTCTTTTCGAAATTTCGGTGCGGCGTTTGACGGTGAGAAATCGAAAAGGAACTGGTTGCATAACACCTTTCGAAAGTGCCATGGCCTCCTTATTTCCAAATATTGCACGATTCGAAAAAGTCACCAAAAATGTTAAGTTGCATCGCTTTTGTGTGGCCTGGAACGCTTTCATTTACAGCCGGACGCGACGCGGAGTCTTCGATTCCTATTGAATTTCTTACATTTCTTTCAAAAACAAGCTGTAAAGATTTTTCAACAATGAAGTCTGAAAGGCATATTTAAATTAGAACAATGGAACGTGATAAGAATAGGTACTGCGTAATTATTATGTAGAAAGCTTTGTTGAAAAGTAAACAATACGCAATTTCTTCTTCAAAAGGAATGTAGGGCTTTACTGCCATAGAAAATGCGTGAATTTTTACATTCAATTAAATAATACATTAGAAAATGTCTCAGAAACTTCCAAAAAAAAAAAAACGGAAATCAATAATAATTTATTTTTGCGTACTTTTTTCGGTCAAGTACAACGACTTTCTCGAATACCTTCCTTTAGCTACAAAAAGACAGCACAGCGAAATTCATCGACCTTCAAGTATTTGGAAGGATTGCCAAACTTAAAATAACTCGTGCTTTAGGAGTTTAAAAGGGAGAATAAAGCATTACATCTGATACTGTTATTTTTTGAACAATTTTGTATTGGGAAAAAAAGCATACGTTTGGTTTTATTACAAAATGTAAAAGTTTTTAAAATCTTTAACAGAAACTAAATAAAAATTTCGGTAGCGGACAACTTTAAATTCCATTTTGGAACACTAGTTTTACAGATTTAAATTACAGCTACATAAGAAAGCGAAAATTGAACGAAGCCAAGCTCAAAGAATTTATTTGAAATGATCAGTTGTTAATTATTTCCGCTGAACGTTAGAACTGTGATAACGATCACAGCCAGAGAACAGCCTTTCGTTTGACCGACGAACTCGATAGATGAATGCGCCACAGAGGTACTTTCCAAATCTATTCCGTTGCATTTACTGAAACATCCTCGGAGAGTATATATAATTTAAAAACATAAACAGTTACTGATGAACTATAATTAAACGACGTGAAACACAGTCTCAATAAGAAATATTTAAAGAAAGACTTTTTTACTGCGGATATATATTATTTCAAATATCTTGAAGTGCCTCCCGTCATTGAAATATTTTTCTGAATCAAGATGTTTCATAATTCGAAATTTTAGTGCAGGTGAAATAAAAAGGAGAGATTTCGAAGCATAACGTAATTTTGAGATTGGGAAATTCGAGATGCAATTACTTCTAAATTCCCAACCATTCAGAAGGGTCATAAAAAGTGTTAAATACGAACGCCCCCGGGTGGGCTCGAACCACCAACCTTTCGGTTAACAGCCGAACGCGCTAGCCGATTGCGCCACGGAGGCTTACGATCAGGTGATAAGGCGAATTACTCTTAAAATTACAATTTTTTTTTTTTTTTTTTTAGAATGGTCAAACTTAAAATGCGTATTTGAATCAGAACACTTATTCTTGTAAAGTTTAGATACCGCCAGAAATTTTTGTGTACTGCATTATCGAGTAGAAAGAATCGTACATTTTCTTCTTCAAATTTTATGTTATGTTTTCGTGGAACAGAGAGAAAATGACCGAAATTTTAACCTTCTTCGAGGTAATAAAAAAAGATGACTTATTAGAACAAAGCAAAATAATAGTATTAGTTTTTTGTATTGTATTTACACGAAAGCCTATTCAACGTATATGTCCGTTGCCTATTTTATTGGTTTAAAAGTGAACACGCAACAAAATCCTAGGAACAACTGCTTTTTGAATAATTCAAAATAATTTTAGTCTTGGAGCTTTACAGAGAAAATCAGTGCATTTTATGCTAAAGTATTAGTTTGGAAAACAATTTATTATTTTGATAAAATTAGATAGTGATGAAAAGTTATAGTGCATATATATATTGTTCAAAAAGTGAGATTTTCTTGATTGACTAGCGAAATTTCTGTAAGTGTATCTTTTTTCTAAAAGAGAAATGTTACAAGGAAGCATCAATTCCGTTTCGTAACAATATATTAATTCGAAAAAGCATAGAAATTTCATATTTTGCTACGCATTTTCCGAAAGTTTAATATATACCTGATATTGTTGTACAATTTATTCTAAAAAAATCTTTGAAATCAATTTTAAATACTTAGAAATGTAAGAGAAAAATGAAAATTATACTGAGGAGTTATAATGGCTAAGTTTATAAAAAGCAATGTTTTGACTCAAATTTTTTGAAGTCGGATATTTTGAATGGTTCGTTTTGGTTTTATTAACGTCGTATTAGAAGCAACTTTTGGGCTATTGGCGAGACCTCTTGATTTTGAACCTTAGTCAAGTGACGAGGATGACATCTGAGTTAGCACCCCTCCTCTCCTAACTTCCTCACCACTCCAACTGGAGGACCTTGGGCCCCGACTTATAAACGTTCTACAACCCCTTCTTAAACTGTGGCTCTTTAGTGGCATCAAAGCCCGAATCCGCGACTGGACAAAAATGTAAAGCCGCGAGTCTGCTGCCACGACCACTAGGTCACTGCCGCCACTATTATAAAAATTACATAATACCTTCTACTTTCGTATATATTCGATTCCTTACTCATATTCCTAATAAGGAAATTGAGTAAGATGTCGCGAACAGTGCGAATTATTTTCCACGACATAAATCTTATTGAGTCATTATCTTTTAGCAAAAGCGTATGAGGTTCAGTCCGGATAACGTGTGAAAAGGTCAAACCAATTCCGTACATAAAGGAAGTTTTTTTCCCTCTTTCTTTTGCTTCTATGTCTGAGTGCTGTTTTTATCTTCTACTTTGATAATTAGAAAATGAACTGCTGAAAATCTTCAAAAAGCAAATCAAAAGCATTGATAAACTATCACCGCGAAATCAGGAAAAAAAAAATATTAAAGCGATAATTGGAAAAAGAACCAGTATTTTTAAAGATAGAATTGTTATGTGTATATATATCTGCATACTCATTTAAAAATGTCACCTGTTCTCGGGTTACCGTACTTCTTTCCCATACAATAATGAATCCATATCGTAAACAACATTTTTTGAAAAAATTCGTATACGTATATTATATTCTTAGTTTGATTTTAAAATTAATAATGATTTAGACTGTTAAATTAATATTTTTCTCAATAAGTTTTATTTTGACTTTTATTTGGTAAACTTTTCTTTGAACGTAAATTTTTAAGCACAAATCTCATAAAAATGAAACTTATAACTAAATTATTTTTTTCTTATTTTACTGTTTAAATTTCTTGTATGTTATTTTCCATAATCATAATTTACTTTATTAGAAACAGTTTCTAACCATGAAAGAATTCGTCTACAATTTTATAACTCAGAATATTAAATGCCTATAAATTAGAGCATGCGATTATTTGTTCCCAAAATCATACATGTACAAAATCATGTAATTTTTGTAAATGTTCCATTATGATACAAATTCGGTTGCAGAAATTGTTTCCAATTCTGCAAAAACGGAAAGTTTTTGTTCTCCTGCAACGTAGTGAAATAAAACGGATCACTATATGTGTGATACCAAACATAATAATAATAGATTATATTTGGATAGATGTTACAGAAAATATCATTAAAAACATCATTTCGAATAATTAATAATTAATTGCTCAAAATCACTAAATCCGCCATTTATAGAAATCTAACATTAAAGTTGAATTTAAGTTCTTCAAACTACAATCATCAATATGAATGGAAAAACCATCGATTCAATTTATTGGCAACGTAAAAACTTCTTTGGAATATGTGGTTTTAAAAACAATACTTTAACATTTAACACGAATATGATTGACCAAGAAGCATTTAAGAAAAACACTTAATTTAAGATAACTTTTATTCCTGAATGATTTTATGAGTGATTAGGGAATTAACTAAGTCAAATATCTATAAAAGTCCTTCAATAATATTTTGAGTTAACTGTTCTTTTTTTTTTATTATTATAATATTTTCTCCAGAAGTTATAATTTTAATTAGCATTTGCTGACAAATTCTGTTTCTTAAAACTTTATTTATTTATTTGGCAATTATTCATCGAAACATTTATCTACATTTTTATTTGGCGTGTTTTTGTTCAAAAGACCTCTAATTTGATTTAATCATATTTGGAAGTGTCTGCTCTTTGTTCTTTTATTTTCTTTGTTGTGAAAAGATTAATGTGTAAAAATTTATTTTACAGCAACAATGATTACATTTAGCTTATTGAGAAATATTCAGTTTAATGTTTTTTTTTTTCGTTTACTTCAATTTTTTTAATATTTGATTACTAATTTGCTATATATCGCATGTATATGTTGCACATCGCATAATTGTTAGTAGTTGGCAATGCTTTTGCACTTAAGAAGCCAGTATCTTTTAATTCGTATCAGTAGATGACGATGGAATAAATAATGCGACGATATTCATGAAAATAATTTTGTTTTAGAATTTTTAGATAACCATTCACGATAAGAGACATATTTTTTACACAAACCTCTTAGATTCCAACAATAACATTATATTTCTCACTCCAGAAATGTTTGCATATTTAACATTACAGACAAAAAAAATACACCTCAATATAGAAAATAATATAAAAAAAATAAATAACTTCAATTATATTTATTCGAAAAAATATTGTGTCTTAAAGTAGTTTTCTCTCATTAAATGAAATTGAAACATTGATGAATATTTCTAGTATTACTTAGTCGAATTTTTGCTAGTAAAAATTAGCATGAATCACGACATGAATCATTTTGAGATAATGAGTATTTTATGTTTGATAAAAACTTTCTGGATTTTCAAATTCATCTTTTGATTAAATGGAATACAATTCTGGAGTATATGGTAATTTTAATTTAATTGGTTATACTTGTCATGTTACTACTGGTTAACACCAAATCGCCCGTGATGAGGAAAGTTAGATTAAAGACAAATTCCCATCAATTCAAGCTATTTTTTTTAGTATGAGATAAATTTGATAAAATAAATTACATTAAACGATAAGCTAATTATGTAAATGATAAAAAAAAAAGTTTTGGGATTTTTCAGACTGGACAAATATTTGATCATTTTGGGCATTCCTTACATGGAAAGTCTTTTTCTAAAGTAAAGCCCCCTTAAAGAAGCATTACAAACACAGAAGATGAAAGGATTAGATGTTCTCTTCCTGAGCTGTTAAATGAATATAGTTCGTTAATTTTTCTCATATTATGGAAGTTAAAAAGATATTTCTTATGCTAAATGATGAAATGTAATTAACAGCAGTGAAGAATATTAATTCAATGGCAAAACAATTCATGCAAAAGGAAAAAATTTTATAAAATAATTTCTTTTTGGAGTCTCATTACATGAGGACTTTTGACTGTGGACTTTGTTAATCTGAGCAGGGGTTAAATGAAAAATGGAACTCTAATTGGAATTCACTTGAATTCTATTCAACACCACTTAAGGACTTTGAGACCCCATTTTGTTTAACGTGCAGCAATCATCAGTATTCACATCCACAACTTACAAAGTCGTGATCTTTGAAAGAGGCAAAATATGTCATATAAAAAGTAAAACATTAATGTGAAAATCAGGTAAATAGAAAGAATTGCTCTTGTAAAATACAGATTTTTATACCTAAGAATCTATATTAAGCTAACCTATTGTAAAATGAAACCAGTATTTAAATAAGAGATAAAAGAAAACTGAAAAACGTAGTTGCCTTTGAAATGTTAATAAATTATTACAAAAAGGAGCGGGGTTTCTACGAGTAAATGGAATCCTGAATTGAAAAAAATCAAAGTGTATTAAAAATACTTACATAATCGTAAGACATAAGAATTTAATAGCAATCAACAAAGATCAACAGCTTTAAAAAATTTTACATTTTTTTTAAGGGGGTAAGTTCTTTTCTTAATTATTCCCAATTTGGATCTCTATCTGCAGCGTCTACAAAAGGAACATCATCATCCTTATCAAGGCTAAAATAAATAATCAATACATTTGCTTAAAAAATAGCAGTTATTTCGAATGAAATCAAATCACAATGAATCAGAATGATCACAAATTTTTTTAAAAAAATTATTAAATACGGGAGCAATTCGGAAACTAACCGCCGTTTGGGCGTGGTGCTGGAAGTACGGTTCGGAGCGCCCTCAACGTTAACAGTAACGGCTAAAATTACGAGGTACCTATTTAAAAATTTAAATTTACCCCCCCTCATCATAATTAACTAAAATTTTCATAATTAGAAGAAGCTATCAAAGTTAGGATCAAGGCAACAAAAACATTCGACAGATTGAGGAACTGCCGAAACAAACTTGGAAAGTAAAGTTACGAGAGCTCGCATTGCCATTGGATGCTGTAGCCGTAAGCTAAGA
This sequence comes from Nephila pilipes, assembly GCA_019974015.1. Lineage (NCBI taxonomy): Eukaryota > Metazoa > Arthropoda > Arachnida > Araneae > Nephilidae > Nephila > Nephila pilipes. The sequence goes on along the minus strand of BMAW01052611.1, from coordinate 1,653 downwards.
AGCATATATAGCAATGGGCAGAGAGAAGATTTAGGGGTAGGACTTCAGTTCGAAGGCAAAACGGCTTCGAGAAAGCTGTTGTCCACGAGATTTTGAAAGGTTATAAAAAAGAAGCAATCTGTGATTCAGTAAGCTTCTAATCGGCGAGTGAGAGTGTCGTAGGGCCAAGCGTTTGCTAGTTATAACGTGACAAAATGTGTGTCGCCATAGAAAATCCCACGAAATGGGAGGTGCGAGGAGTGATAAGATTTCTTTGGGCCAAAAAACTATCAGCAGCGTATATCCGTAGTAAATTGTGTGCTGTATACGGTTTCAAACATTATGAGTGAAAATGTAGTGCGTCAATGGGAACGCTTTTTCAAGGACGAAAGAACAAACATCCATGACGAATCATGGAGTGGAAGGCCGTCTGCAGTGAGTGCTGATCTCATCAAAGAAATCGGTGAAAAAATTCGTTTGTACTGTAGTTTCACAATATCCCAACTTTTAGCTTACTTTCCAAACATTTCTCGGGCAGTTTTGTATGAGACTGTCACGGGAAAATTAGGCTACCGGAAGTTCTGTGCTCGATGGGTACCGAAAATTCTCATTGAGATCCACAAAACCAGTCGAATGGGCACTGCCTTAAAATTTCTTTCCCAGTACCACACGGATGGGGAGGACTTTTGAACAGAATAGTGACTGGTGACGAAACTTGGATAGCGCATGTCTATGCGGAGACAAAACAACAGTCTATGGCAAGGGGTCATACCTGTTCTCCAACCCGGCTGAGGAAAGTCCTTTCAAACTTTGACAGCGAAGAAGCTAATGGTTACCGTCTTTTGGGATGCTCAAGGAATCTTGCTTATCGAATTCATGACACAACAATCATTTCCGAAGTTTACTGTCGCACTTTGCAGAACCTGAAAAGAGCCACCCAGAACAAACGTCGCGGCCTACTGAGTTCTGGGGTTGTATTTCTGTACGATAACGAACGCCCTCACACTGCTGTAAAGACAGGAGAGGTTTGGGCAAATTCAAATGAGATGTGTTTCAGCATCCTCCCTACAGCCCAGACTTGGTTCCTTCTGATTATCATCTGTTGACTGCAGTGAAAAAGTGGCTTGGGGAACAGCTTTTCTCTGACGATGATTAACTTAAAACTGCTGCGACACATTGGTTTAAATCGTAGGCGGCCGCTTTTTATTCAGAAGGAATCGGTAAATTGGTAAAACAGTGCGACAGCTGCTTGAATAATGGGGGAGACTATGTTGAAAAATAGAGGAGAGTTGTACCTTTGATATGTAAATAATTTTTTTTTCCTCTGTGCTGCTGGTTTGTTTTTTACAGCGATTCGGAGGTTACTTTCCGAATTGCCCTCGTATAATACATTATAGTAATTTTTTTTATCTAAATTCTTTGGAATCTTATCCCAAATGCCCTTGGATTCCACAGTTGCAGTTCCATTTTTTTCCCCCAGTTAAGTCCTTTTTTTTCTTCCATATCCTGGAACAACCCAAGAGATGTCATCCAAACACATTTGCATCCATGTGGCGGTCGTGAAACGGCAGCGCAGATTCGAACCCTGGTCCAAGGGATCCGAAGATGACGGGCCTACCAATCAGGCCGAAAAGATATCCCATCGGGCTGGTTGAGTAAGGCCTCTTAACCAGT